>JAODAL010013343.1:0-91682 GCA_025379985.1 Phyllomedusa bahiana | reverse complement strand
GCGGGGGGAGGGGGGCTTTTAAGCCTCAGGCATGTCCACAGGAAGCAGCCGCACCCTGGAGGTTTAAACTAACACAGACCAGAGCGCGCTGCTTCTAGCATCATGGCCGCAGTGGAGGAGCTTCTGGATCAGCTGCGGGCTGCAGCTGGGTCCAGGAGTCGTGACTGGCTCCTGGAGCAGGTACAGGGAGCCTTGCGGGGAGCAGAAGCGCCGGCCACGGCGGCGGGCACAGCAAGGGGAGGAAGCAGGGCTAGGCCACCACAGCGCCTGAGCCCGGACGTCAACCCACGGGTCAGGAGACGCAGACGGAGCCTCTCCAGGGACCCTCCAGCTTGGGCCTCTCAGGGTGGAGCGAGCGGTCACAGGGGCTGGGCTGGGAGGAATCCGGTCCAGCGCCCTGGCTCTATGGAGGGTGGCAGGCTTCGCTCCGCGGTGGTGACGTTGCCTGATGCGCCTCTCGGTGCAGCGGATATTCCGGCAGCGGCGAGTCGCCCGGGGGATGTGCCGACTCGGGGGCGCGGCCAGGTTCGTCCAGTCGTGTGTGAGAACCATGGAGCTTGGAGCGGGCATCGGTCAGTTGGTGGCGGGCAGCTGGTGACTGGCCCTGTCGATCTGAACACAAGTGCTACTTCGGCGGGTGAGAGGTCCCAGCAGTTTTCGCAAGAGGCTTTCGTGACTCCGCAGGGGCGTTCGCACTCCAGATCCTCATCCGTATCCAGTCTCCTGTGGTAATCCGGCTTCCGGTGAGCAGCGTCTGGGATCCTTGGTGGCGGCTAGCGGGCTATACTTCTATGTCGTGTCCATTTCCTCCTATCTTTATGTCACAAGGCGCAGCGACTAGTCAGGTCCTGGGTACCTCATCGCAGGGCAGCGTGGGAGGCGAGGCGGCGACCTGGCATGGGTTGGCGGCGGGGTTGCAGGAGCTGCTGGTGCGTTGGGGTCAGGGGGGCGGGGGCGCACGCACTCCCATGGGGGCTTGGGGCTCTGCATTATCTGCGGTGGCAGGGTCGGACGATGCTTTGTCTGGGAGTGGGACCCAGGCTGCGGTGGCTCGGGGTACCACGGTCTCGGTTCAGACGGACAAAGAGGGGCAGTGGGATGGGGTCCATCTGGATGATAAGGCGAAGGGTGAGGTTTATGTGTGCTTCGAGGGCCCGCTTGGAGCTCACTTAAAGAAGGAAGTTAAGGAGAAGATCTGGAAAGACGAATATGTCGAGATTTTCTCCCTTCTCCCTCTTGAGAAGTTTAACTTGGATAAGGGAAAGAGGGATGAGAGCAAAAAGGAGGAGGAAGAAAAGCGGAGATGGAGGTTGATTCCGCAGACATTCTTTAATTGGATGCAGGCCTTCGCGATTGTGGCCAGCGTGATTGGGGAAAAAGCGCCGGAGAACTGTTCCGCGCTTTTTTGTTATTTGGATGCCATAGGTGAAGCTCAGAGGGTTTACGGGGGCCAGGCTTGGCTCCGGTATGATGAATAATTTCGGCAGCGGAAGGCGGTGCGGCCTTCCATACGCTGAGATCATAAGGACATTGGTCTTTGGCTGAGGGTCATGGCTCCCTCGAGATACGGGAAGTCCTTTCAGGGTGGGGCCGGCGGCGCCAGCCACTCCGGTGGAGCCTCTAGTGGCTCCTCCTCCTCAGGGGGGCAGAAGTTGGGTCTTTGCTGGCTCTTCAAGGAGGGTCACTAAGTTCGGGGGCGGATGTTGTTTCAAGCACCTCTGCTCGGGGTGTAACGCCGGGTCCCATAGGTTGTCCTGCTGCCCCAAAAAAGGCAAGGGAAGAGGTACGGGTTCCGGTGGGCAAGGGGCTGACTCCGGTGAAACTGGAAAGGATGCTGGGGTACCTCGCCAGGTATCCGGATAAGGGTGCGGCGGAGTTGTTAAGGTGGGGTTTTAGCGAATGTTTCTGAATCCTGGCCCCGGGTCACGTGGTTCCTTTTTCCACAAAGAATTTGCATTCGGCTATGCAACACAGGGAGAAGGAGGTGTTGTTGGGGCGTTTGTCGGGTCCGTATGGGGAGCCTCCGTTTCCGGATTGAATTGTCTCTCCGTTGAGGGTGGTTCCCAAGAAAGAACCCAATAAGTTCCGACTGATACATCATCTTTCTTTTCCGCGGGCCAGTCGGTTTAATGATGGGATTGAAACCGGAACCCCTGTTCCGTGGCTTACACTTCGTTTGACACGGCCATCCTGTGGGTGCGTAGATACGGGCCGGAGGCGTTGCTGGCAAAAACTGATATTGAAGCGGCGTTTCGTCTTTTGCCGGTTCATGCCGAGAGTGTTCAGTTGTTGGGGTGTTTTTGGGAGGGCGCGTTTTTCGTTGATTGTTGCTTACCCATGGGTTGTTCAATTTCTTGTGCCTATTTTGAGGTGTTTAGTTCTTTTTTGGATGGGTAGTTCGGGATGTGGCGGTGATCCCTTCGGTCATCCATTATTTGGATGATTTTTTGTGCATTAGTCCTGGTGGTTCCAACGTTTGTGAACTTTTGTTGCGGATGATGCAGTGGGTTGCGGAGCATTTCGGGGTCCCGTTGGCTCCAGACAAGACGGAGGGCCCCGCCACGTGTTTGAATTTTCTGGGGATCAGGCTCAATACGGAAGCTATGACATGTAGTTTGCCGCCAGATAAATTGGAGGCCTTGCGGGGGGAAGTTCGGAGGGCGAGGACATTGCGAAAGATTCCTTTGCGGGAGCTGCAGTCATTGTTGGGCAGGCTTAACTTTGCTAGCCGCATTATGCCGATGGGCAGAGTTTTTTGCCGCCGGTTGGCTGCTGCTACTTCCGGAGTGCAGGCCCATGATCATTACATGCGGCTGACAGGGGAGTTGAGGTATGATTTGCGAGTCTGGGGGGAGTTTTTGGAGCGTTACAACGGCCGGTCCTTATTTATTGAGGATTCGTTTACCAACGCCAAGGTGGATATTTTCACGGACGCGGCGGGTGGTGCTGGTTTTGGGACCTATTCACAGGGGGCCTGGTGTGCAGGCAGGTGGCCGAGGGAGTGGGTAGAATCTCGGCTGGTGCGGAACTTGGCATTGCTGGAGTTGTTCCCCATCGTAGTTGCAGTTGAGATTTGGGGAAGTAAGATTCAGAACAAGAAGGTCCGGTTCCACTGTGATAACTTGGGAGTGGTTCAGGCCATCAAAAGTTTGTCATCATCCTCCCCCCCCCGGTGATACATCTGTTGCACCAGCTCGTGTTGCGCTGCCTGGCTCTTAATGCGTGGGTGGTGGCGGAGCATGTCCCAGGGGTTCAGAACTCAATAGCGGATGCTTTGTCTCGTTTTCAGTGGGACCAATTTCAGGAGTTGGCACCAGGAGCAGCGAGTGGGGGTCTTCCGTGCCCGGCTCACTTGTGGGACTTGGTCAACAGGAAGCTGGCAGACTAATTCAGGCATCCTTATCGGACAAGACATGGGTCGCCTACGAGGCTGCTTGGAATGTGTGGTGTACATGGCTTCGTGGGTTGGATGAGATGGTTTCGGAGGAAGATAGGCCTTGGGTCATGTGTTGTTTTCTGGGTCATGCGTCAAAATCGGGTTGGTCGGTGTCGAGAGTCAATCGTTTTCTGTCCGCAGTCGCGTTTGGTTTTAAGTTGCGGGATCAGGTGGAGTGTACCAAGTCGTTTGTGGTTCGGCAGGTGGTAAAAGCTTTGAGAACAGGGCAGTCAGGATTCCCGGCGTCCGGTAGATTTTCGATTGTTGGAGCGATTAGGTGTTGTTCTGGGTGAGGTGTGTTCATCTGGAGCGTAACTGTGTTTGTTTCGTTTGGCTTTTGCGTGGGCGTTTTTCGGGGTTCTTCAAATCGGGGAGCTGATTTAGCCGAGTAGAAAGGTGGGCGGCGGATTATAGTGGGAGGATGTAGTGGATTTAGGTAACAAGGTGTAGTTTCGTATTCGGCGGTCAAAGACCGACATATTTGGAAGAGGAAAGGATGTGGTTTTGGATGAGGTGCGAGAGTCGCTTATGTGCCCCGTCCTGTGTTTTCAGAAATACGCGGCTCGGTTTCCGGCAATGTCTGGACCTCTGCTGCGTCATAGTTGCGGGAATTTTCTGTCCCGTTTTCGTTTATGGGGGTTTCCGTGGTTTTGTTGCAATTGGGTTTTTAAGCCCATAAAATTTTAAACCCCACTCGTTCCGTATTGGCGCGGCGACCAAAACGGCAAGCTCGGGGGTTCCCGCGGGGAGCGGTTTAAGAGGAAGGGCAGTGGGGTCGGACCGGTTTCGGGTTTATATTCGCCCCATCGCTGACTATTAGGGGGGATTTTGCCGCTTTCCTCACTACCCCCCCCTATTCCCCCCCCCTTTTTTTCCCATCCTTTTCCTTTATTCCCCCTCCAGCATTTTGCCTTTCTTTTCTGGTTCTTGATTTCTCGCTATCCCCCCTGGTCTGTGGGGTGCGGGGTTTTTTTATTCCCCCTCCCCATGGGTGTATCTTTTTTTTTCAGGGGCGGGGGGCTCCGGCCTGGTTGTGGTCATAGGACACTCCTTTTGGGTTTGGGGAGAGAGCGGCGATTACGAATGAGGGGCGACAGATGGGTTTCCGAAGAGGGGGCGGTGATACGGTGGTCGGATGCGTGGCATGCTGTGAGGAACTTGCTGCCTGAGATTCAATTTGTTTCTCTTATGGATGGGTTCTGGATGTGGTTGTTCTGCACATGATTTGGGTTACCGCCCGGTACGGGAACTTATAAGGGAAAAACCGGCCGAAAAGGAGCACAATCGTGCTCTATGGAAAACCCGTGCAGCAGTCCCCACTGCCGGCAAAACATTAAACATTAAGCAAGCACCATCTTCCGTCCGAAAACCGGACGGAATCTGTGCTTCTCAATGGGAGGGGGGAGGGCTCTTCTCCGCTCATCGTGGAAAAATGCCACCCCACACCCCCTCAGGTCGTGGGGGCGGGCGCAAAACAGGACAAATACCCTAATGTCCTATGCCGTGGGGATGCGCCCTAAAGCTTCCATTCTTGCATTAGGGAATGACTCAGCATCTTTTTCAGATGGTGCAAAGGTCAGTCTCTGAAATTTTCCCGCCAAAATTTAACTGTGCATCTTCTAGCAAGTGGAACGTTGCCAACTTCTCAGTCCATAGGTAGCAAGTTTAAGAGTCTCTCCATATTAGCTGTGTGAGTAAAATTATACCCTGTAAGCCAAAGTAAAAGAGTAAAATGGTTAAATTATTTCATTAGTTCTTTTGGTCTTAAAATAAAGTGTTTGTAGTTTCCAAACATATGTCAGGGGAAATTATTACTTATCTGAAAACATTCTAGCCCACCTATGCTCCTATTGTTTAGCTCCTGGTTCTGCGGGGTTACAGATGCCCATAGTGCATAATGTTTATATCAGCATGGCAACTGAAATAAATTGTTGTAACATTTCATCACTTAATTTCTAGTATTTTCTAGGAGCATAAAAATCCCCTAGATTGATAAGACACCCACACAATGAACAATCTGTTTCTTAGTATTCAAAAAACATGCCTCATTAAATACCTTATTAATGACTAATTTGAACACCAGGTTATATGCAGCAAATTAAATATTAGAAAATGCCAAACAAAGGTCACTACCTAGGTAGCAAAAAGTATGTTTATTAAGGTAACCAATAGTACTGTATAATGAATAAAGGAGCCAATGGTTTTACAAATTGTAATAAAAAATGTGAAGTAATAATGATGGCATTAAAGTTCACACAGCTATAAATCATCTATATAAAAACGTGTCTGTGAACCAAAATAAAGATATTTTGCATCTGAATCAACATGATGTCAGGCGTCATTTTTCTGACGTAATTCAACACTAATTTGGAAAACGACATAATAAGGACTAAGCTTAGGGCGATGACAACTGGCTATGTGTTAACCCTTTCCACAGTGTAGATGATGTAGTGCAAATAAACAGAATATATTATAATAAACAATTTAAACTGGGTTTAACAATGTAAAGAAGAACATAACAGTATCATCATGATACCAAAATAGTAAGGTGTTGTTTGCTTTGCATAGTACCTACTAAGGGATGTCCTTACCCATCATAAGTGGCCCTATCTACCTGTCAACATACAATAAGTGGTGCTATCTACCTGCCTACATACTATAAAAGACCGTATGTTCCTGCCTACATACCATAAGTGGCCCTATCTACCTGCCTACATATTGTAAGTGGCCTTATATACCTACCTACCAATAGTGTTGAGCGATTATTATCGACAAAGTTGAAATCGGCAAGGTTTTTATGGTGATCGAAATTTTTAGATCATGCGATAATTAAGGCTAAAATCTGTGCATCATCTATTAAGATCGCGCCATTTTCGGCGCTTCCTGTAATTTTGGCGGCCAGCAAATCAGATTACAGAATAGAGCAGGGTGAGATGTGTGTGCGACGTCATGACTGGGATGTGTATGGTTGCGATTGGCTGGAAAAATCACATGACCTCGTTTTACATAGAACAGCGTTTCCTGTTCAGCCTCAGTGTCTCTCAGCGTCTCATAGGAGTAGGACGTGCGCTCTGCCTGTGGCCAAACAGCTCAGCGAAATTATTCTATTTCTGCACAGAGAAACCTCTACTATTAGCTGTGATCCTTACAATTTAGTTAGATTAGAGATTGGAAGATTTTATGTAGTTAGGTAGAGAATTTTAAAGGAGCATCTACCGCTGTAAAGTCATGGGGGTAGCGGGGGGGGGGGGGGCGCCGGGCGAACACGGACAAGCTCCATAAAGAACACTGGATAAAGTTCACCAAGACTTAGTGTAGACATTGCACTGCAATATCTTTATTATTAACAGTTTGCTATTGAAATATTTCCTGGATATTGGGCAGCCTGAACTTATATTAGGATACACATAATATTAATAATAATGATAATAATCTTTATTTATATAGCGCCAACATATTCCTCAGCACTTTACAATTTGGAGGGTAAACGTACAGACATTACACATTAAAAGTACTTACAGATGAGACACAAGGTGTGAGGGCCCTGCTCGCAAGAGCTTACAATCTATTAGGGTGTACGGGAGAGACGAAGGGCAAGAAGTGCTAGGATTTACAATGGTCCAGCCATGTGGACATAAAATATGGTTTTTTTTTTTTTACATAGAATTCGGAATGAACCTGCCACCTCGATAGTACTTCTATATTACAGTAAGTGCGGGAATTAGGTCGAGGTGCGCTAGGGAGTGTGGGGAGAGGGGAGGGGGTGTTAGCATTAGGGATTCTGGTAGGCCAGAGTGAGAAGATGTATTCTCAGGGCCCTTTTAAGCTATGGAGAGTTACTTGAGTGTGCCCTGATCGCATGCGCGTAGCATGTTCCAGAGAACTGGTGCCGCACGTGTGAAGTCTTGGACGACGGGCATGGGACGGTTCGGTATGATTGCATGAGTGTACCTGGATATCATCAGCAGAGCGGAGAGAGCGGGTAGGGTGTTGACTGAGATGAGGGAGGAGAGATGTAGGGAGGAGCAGCATTGTGGAGGAGCTTTAGAGTGAGGTGATAGTTTATGTTGTATCCTGTATGGATAGGCAACCAGTTGCAGTGGTGACACAGGGTAGAGGCATCAGGATAGCGGGCTGGAATGAAAGACAAGCCTGGCTGATTGGATATTGCGTATGAAGGACAGATCAAGAATTAGTTAAACCAACGACCAGCGGGCCTGCTGCGCTAGGAGTTATGGTTGGTGCCCACATACTGAGACAGAAAAGGGCAGGGTCAAGTCTGTTAGTAGATGGTGGGATGGGACTAGAAGTTCAGTTTATAGTGGAGGTTTATTTAAGCTAAAGGGTGGACATGATGTCAGAGACAGCGACAGGCAGTCCCCTGGTGTTTTGTCGTGAGAGGTGTGATGTCTCGGGAGGGAGGGTGCATTATTGGGTGTCATCTGCGGTTAGAGATGGTATGGAAGCTGAATTGCTGATGGTTTGTCCAATCATTTATAGTAAATGCAGCTTCTGTGTTAGGTGCAACAAATCTCCACTATTTATTATCCAGTAACATTTTTAGATAGGGTGTTCATTTTCAATTTTACCCATTCACACCTTTGTTCATATTATCCACCTTGCTTTTTTCTAACACTTAAATCTGAAAACAGCATTTTATCGTCACCAAGGTGAATTGAAAGGTGCAAAAAAATACATTTTATTATCCCGAATAATATTTCAGGATCGTGTTTTTTGGACTTGGGCGCACTACAACTTTGTTCATTGGTCGCAGCTTGCACGTAAATCTTAAAACAGCAATTTTTAGTCACCAAGGTGAATTGAAAGGTGCAAAAAAATACCGTGAATTAATACGAAAACATACAGATACGTGTTTTTTGACTTGCCGCACTACCAGCTTTGTTTCATTGACGAAGCTTGCACGTAAATCTGAAAACAGCAATTTTATAGTCACCCAATAGGTGTATTGAAAGGTGCAAAATACTTTATTATCCGATTACATCAGATACGTGTTTTTTGACTTTGGCGCACTAACGACTCTTTGTTCATGACGCAGCTTGCACGTAATCATTAAATCATAATTTATTAGTCACCACAGGTGAATGAGAAGGTGCAAAAATAATACAGTTATTTTACGAAATACATAACAGATACGTGTTTTTTTGGACTTTGGAGCATTACAGCTTTGTTCATTGACGCGCTTGCACGGATAAATCTTTAAACAGCAATTTTATAGTCACCACAGGTGATTGAAAAGGTGCAAAAAATTACCGTGTATTATACGAAGAAACATAACAGATAAGTGTTTTTTTTTACTTTGGCGACTATCGCTTTGTTTCATTGACGCAGCTTGCACGTAAATCTGATGGAAAACAGCATTTTTATAGTCACCATAGGTGAATTGAAAGTGCAAAAAAATACATTTTATTATCTGATACATTTTCAGATATGTGTTTTTGACTTTGGCGCACACAGCTTTGTTCATTGACGCAGCTTGCACAGTAAATCTTAAATAACAGGCAAATTTTATACGTCACCACAGTGAATTGAATGGTGCAAAAAATACCGTTTTGTATTATACGAAACATAAACAGATACGTGTTTTTTTTTGACTTTGGCGCACTTACAGCTTTGTTCATTGACGCAGCTTTTGCACGTAAATCTGAAAAACAGCAGGCATTTTATAGTCACCACAGGTGAATTGAAAGGTGCAAAAAATACCGTTTGTATTATACGAAAACATAACAGATTGTGTTTTTTGCACTTTTGCCCAGTCCAGATTTGTTGATAGAGACACGTGCAGTTTAATTTGGAATCCAGCAATTTTGTTTTGATGAGAGGGATTTGAGAATAGCTGTGATTTTTGCCCGTCTCTTTATTTAAAGACTTTCCAAAACTATTCCATACCTTCTCAATTTTTTCTTTCTGAACATGGAGCGAAAAAATGCAGGTGGGTAAGGAGCAAAGAGGGGGGGTAGCAACCATGGAGTAGAGGTACGTAGAGAATGGTGCTCCTTCAGTGATGGCGACAAACAAGCATGCACAGCGGATCGTCAGTTGCTAGGACCGTCTGGCCCTGTCATCGCTGGTTAGGGCCCTGTGAATCTCAGTAACGAACAGCGTCGAACAAATCTGTCCTTCAGTAGGTTAAGCAACATGCATCCAGCAGTCTTACCTCCTTCGTCCTTCCCTTCACGGCCACAAATGATCGTCATCAGCATCATCAGCATCCGTTTCCAACATGAAGCAGCCCAAATGTCAACTCGTGTACCCTCCACTGTGGATAATCAATTGAATGAAGAATCTTGATGACAAAATGCGGTTGGGTGGTCAGAAGGCATGTTAAAAAGATCAAGAGGATGTTTTAGTCTGCTCTGACGACACCAGTTACTGATGACATCGGGAGGAGAAGGAAGCGGTTAAATCGGCAAAAATCTCACGGGGCGGTCGGCAAGCCTTGCAGGGCCTCTGTTGTAGCCCGCAGCTTCTGGATGCAGAAAGTCAGGCACGACCAAGGTCACTGTGTTGATGATGATGACGGACATTGCGGGATCCAATCGTTAGGTCTTTTCCGCAGAATTTGCTTGCGGAGCGCTTCATTCAGTGGACGAGGAGGAAGTTGATGGGGGTGTGTCATTACCGGGTCCCGCCCAAAAAGGGAGAGGGCACTGGACGCAGAAGTCCGCTTATATGATTCCGCAAGCCACGGGTCAGCGCAAAAAACCCCGCTCCTCGTTATGCCATCAAAAAGGTCCAGGACACTCTCAAGCTGGGCTTCTTTGAGCAAGCCTTCTGATTCACCAGCGATGTCATTTGCCGCCATTCACGTAAAGCATAGTAGAGGCAAAGAACCTTAAGTGGTTAACACCACCAACATGTTAGCAAATGCAGCGAAGTGGCATGAGTTGAAATGGAGGAACATTTGGCCAAATAGGCCAGGGGACGACGCCCGGGCCTCCAACCACTGTCACACCCCCTGTCTCCGCACTCCTCCTCCTCTCGCCAGCCACCCAAGCGGTCCTCAGCTTGCCATGTACTCTCAGAGTCATGATCAGGGATCAGCCTCGCTTCAGCCGCCACCGTCGCCCGGTGTACCACACAGACCACCAGAGACCAATCCTACACCTTCGCCTTCCGCCAGTTTGAAGACCTGCACGCAGTTACAGTGGCCAGTCTAGCAGACAGCCTTCTGTCCTTCAGGTTTGGGAGCAGAAGAAACACTTTAACCCCAAACCACCCCAAAGCCAAAAGGCATGCAATGTCGGCTATTGCCAGGCTTTTGCCTTGGAAATGTTGCCTTTCACGTCTGGGTGGACACAGATGGGTTCCACCACATCATGGCCCCCTGCCTGCACACAATACAGATTTGCCGAGCAGGCATTTCTTGCCAGAAAAGCCGTCCCTGCCTCTGGCCAGCCCACGTGTCATAAAAATTTCAAGGCATTGTCTGCATATGTGGCCGGAAGAAGAAAAGTCATCTGACCACCGAACACAATGGAACTAGTAAGCAAGGCCAAGGGCCACTATATCGCTGTGACAAGCTCACTGGGTGAGCTGGGTGGATGTCTCTGGGGTGACGGTGGCTTCTAGGATCGGCGCACGCTATTTCAAAACCGCAGGGAATGGTGTAGGGATCTTTCCCCCACAGGTCCTCTGGTGGCTCACAGTGCCCAGAGAAACAAGCCGTTTTGAAATTAATCTGTCTTGGAGACCGTCCCACAACAGGGTCAGGAGCTGTGGACGGCTCTACCGCAACGAGACAGAGCGCTGGCTGGGTGACATGAACCTTTGGTGCAGGCAGGTGGTAGCGAGATAAACGGGCAGAAATCTGCTGGCCGCCCTTAAGCATACGGTAGGCTGGGCACATCCCTTGCCATGGCACTGTCATGAACCTGGTCGTCCAGAAATTTTCTAAAGAGCTATCAGGGTCTGGACTGCCTGCTGAGAGGCTCGAGGTCTGAGTTCGGCACCTTCCGCCGGTTTAGCAACCTGGCTTCGTCCCGCCTGGCTGCGGTTGCAGCGTCAGCTTAGCCTTTTCCGTTCCAACCCGTCTCATTGGTGGACGTATGGGGCAACACGCTGGATTCTCACCACTCCACAAGCTCCATCGAATTTGTGGCAGCAGCGGCAATGCACATTTCGCGAGTTTACGATAGTGAAACATGCTGACAATGCCAGCGGTGCGGGAATCGGGGAGTTGTGCCACGAGAGGTGGAGGGCAGGTTGAAAAGAGCTCTGCACCATTACTTGCCAGTTTTGAAGAAGCCACCAAATTGGTCAGTTGCGGGACCAATGCCCTTGTTCAGCATGAGATAGTGGTGGATCTTAGTTCTGGACGATCGTCTCAGGGACACTCTGAAAACAAGTCCCGCCAGCGACGGAAGGAGGAGATGGAACAAAGATGCGGGTCACGGAGCCTTTCTCTCCATCAAATCCACAAGGCCAGACTGTTTACAATTTCATCGGTCTTCATTAGGCGAGTGGTTTCGGGTCCAGAGCTAGTGCGAATGGTGGCGCATCAGCTCTCAGGGTGCATATCTCAGGCAAGTCAGGGCTGTGTTGAAGCTGTTGCCGGAGGCAGCGGAGGAGGAGGAGAGGTATTCCAAGACACCGATTTACGACGTCCCTGCCTTGGAAAGAGTGTTGGATGCGGAATTTGAGGAGGAGGAGGAAAGATGAGGAAGATCAGTTTTGCTAGTGCAATCGACCCAGAGGCTTGGGAAATCAAGGCTCCATCTCTAACATGAGTGCTTGGATGCTCATTACTTCCAAATGATCTCGCATTAAGGCACATCAAAAATGAACAACAGTACTGGGTGGCCCACCCTCCTGGATCACGGTACAAAAACAAAACTCAGCACTTTCTTTGTCCACCCACCAAATAGAGAGTAAAATGCAGGAAAATGGAGACCTTGCATGATTGATCAATGGAGACATCTGTTGCGTCTGCTTCACGTTCTTCAAAATGTCACGGGAACAACGCCAGCGACGTTGAAGCAGTGGGAGTGACAAGTAGCCGTTGCGGCAGCAGCAGCGCAGCAGCAAAGGCAAGGGTGGCAGAAGCTATTTGGGTGGCTCTGGCAATCTTTATTTACCACATCCACCAACGCATGCAATTGCAGGGGCAACATTTAACACCAGAGTCCAGTTAAGGATCCATGGTGCACGACTATCTGCGTATCTAACAAACGATTTTTTTGTATGTGTTACGGACCCAATAGACTTCTGGGTATCCAAAATGGAACGAATGGACCCGAGATGGCTCGCCACGCATAGATGTGTTGTCCTGCCCAGCTAGCACAGCGTCACTATCTTGAGTTGGACCTTCAGCACAGCAGGAGGAGTCATTACAGACTCAAAAAGCATCCGGCTTTTCACAGATAATGTGGATCGTTTGACTTTCATCAAGATGGGATCAGGCATGGATCTCTGATGATGTGTGTGGCCCCAATTTGCGAGGTCACTGATTTAGTTGATGGTTACTTCCATTACTCTCCAAACAGAAATGGTTCATCTTGAAAACTCTTATTTTTAAAATGTTCATTTCTTACTGCAATTTTTATTCTCAGTTTCCAACAGTTTCATTTTGCTGGTTTTGCTGTGAGGAGACTGTAAAAGACACCAAGGTTTCATGACAAAAACCATATTCCATTTACTCACTTCATCTTTAGAATTTATTTTGAATTTGTCAATGGTTTTTTAGGGGTCATGTTGACTCACAATTTTTATACAGTGGTGATGAAGTCATATTATATAATTTTAGGGGGTCTGTTGCTGTGAGATACAGCAATTAATTATGTGTCTTTGGAACAGAAATGTGGCTTATAAGTGGCCTTTATCCCTTCACAATTTTTTATATTGGCTGAGAAGTCAAATTATAATTTTTTGGGGTTTGTTGCTGTGAGATAAAGCAATAATTATGGTCCTTGGAACAGTAATGTGGCTTTTAAGTGGCCTTCTCCCTCACAATCTTTTAAACAGTGGCTGAGAAGTCATATTTATAATTTTTTGGGGTTTGTTGCTGTGAGATAAAGCTGATATCATGGTCCTTTGGAACAGTAATGTGGCCTTCTAAAGTGGCATTTCTCCCTCACATTTTAACAGTGGCTGTGAATTTATTTTTATAATTTTTTGGGTACATGCTGCTTTGAAAATGCTAGCAATAACCTTACAGGTTCCTATTCTAAAAATATGTTGTTTCATAATAGACATTTGTCTTAACAATTGTCAAAAAAGTGGCTCATGGGGTAATTATGTTTTGAAATTTTTGGGGGCATTTTGTGTGACATGCCATCTAAACTACAGGTCTTTTATAAAAAAATGTTGTTTCTAACAGACATTTTGTTCTTCCAATTGTCCAAAGTGGTCATGGGTCATGTTTGAATTTTTGGGAGCATTTTGCTGTGACATGCAGCTATATACAGGTCCTATTATAAAAAATGTTGTTTCTAAATGACATTTGTCTTCTCAATTGACAAGAGTGGGCTCAAGGGTGATGGTGCTGGTCAGAAACAGGACATAGGTTTGGACACTGTTAAAGGACACATATTGCAAAATGACTTGGTTTTTGCAAGAATCATTTTGCATAGCTTATCAATCTGTATTGAGACTACCCATTTAATAATAATTAAAAAAAGAGAAACAAAGAAATGGTGGGGATTCCATCCTATTTTAAAAATGGGTTTTCCTAGTAACTAAACTACTAAAAACTTGATGTACAAAATAGCTGTTAAAAAAAATTCCTCTGAATTGTACAAGGAGGGATACGAGGATAACTGACCAGATGTAGGTTATTCCAGAGGACATGGCGAGTATGGTGCAAGGACAGAGAACAAAGTACAGAGAGCCATTTCCTCCAGCACGTTGAGTAAATGAGAAAAAGAATGCCAAGCAAGATGGCACTGGGTGTAACAGGAGCGTTAACCACCAGGTATTTCCAAGTGAGCTCAATTGGTCCACACTCATACGGGAGGGGATAGAGGTACCCAGGTTCTTGATGGGTTCTGTGGTAGGCTGGTGTTCTCAACACTTCCGATTCCGCACTCTGCTTCAGCACGACAGTTTTCGTTGCTGCGTCATCAGGGGCATTTTAACCTGCGTGTTTAATAGATGACGGAGCCAGCTGGGCTCTCAACGTCCCATGTAAACCCGGCCATGGGTTCCTGATGTGGACTGGAAAGGTATTGTCAAATGTCCAGTTCAAATGAAAAATGGAGGTTGAATTGAAAGATCCTTTTTCACGTCTCTTTTTTTAATTATGGGGTCGAAGGTTTAATGGTCATTACTGCGGTATCCAGGACAGGTATAGTCAATGTCCAGTTCAACTAAAATGGTGGTTAGAAGACTTCTTTTTTTCGTCACTTTTTAAATTTGTGGGTCAGAAAGGTTTAAGGGTCATGCTGCGGTCCAGGGCCGGGTTTGTAAATTGTCCAGTTCAACTAAAATGGATGGTTGAAAGACTCCTTTTCCCGGCACTTTTTATATCTGTTGGGTCAGTACAGGTTTATATGGTCATACTGAGGTCCAGGACAGTTCTAGTCAATGTCTCAGTGTGAAAAATAAAATGGTGGTTGAAAGGACTCCTTTTTCGGCACTTTTTAATCTGTGGGGTAAGAAGGTTTAAGGGTTATGCTGCGGTCCAGGACAGGGTTTGTCAATTGTCCAGTTCTAAATAAAATGGTGGTTGAAGGACTCCTTTTACCGGCACTTTTTTATCTGTGGGTCAGACAGGTTTTAAGGGTAATTTTTTTTTTTTTTGCTGGGTCCAGGACAGGGTTTTGTCAATGTCCAGTTCAACTAAAATGTGGTTCAAACGACTACTTTCATTCCGGCACTTTTAATCTGTGGGTCAATGCAGGCTTTTTAGGGGTCATGCTGTGGTCACAAACATGGGATAGTGAATGGTGATAGTGACTTTTCTTTCTGTGGCTTTTATAGCCTAAGTGTTGTGCTAAGATTGTGCAGGTTTTCCATTTGATGTTTTGTGGGCTGTTAATTCAGGCTACTTCTCCCAGGCCATGTTTGGGTGTAAGAGAGAAGGTGTTGTTGCTCTCCATAGACTTTAATGGTCATCGGAGATGAAATCACTATACAGAAAAACCTTATCGATGGTGGGCCTGACTATCGACTATTCGCCCGATGTCGATAGCCATACGTAATCGCTCAACACTACTACCACTAAAGTGGACCTATTGACCTGACCTACCTTCCTTGCATACTTACAATAATGACCCTATTACTGCCTACATTTTATAAAGAGGCACCTATCTACCTGCCTACCACTATATAGTGGGCCATAGCTTACATGCCCTACAACTATAAGTGGCACTATCTACTGCCTACCCAAATATCATAGAGGCCATATTTTACCTTGCCAACCAACTGTAAGGAAGCCTATCTACTGCCCTACCTACCATAAGGGGTCCTATCTGCATGTCTACTAGAGGGGGCATCTATCTACTTACCTCTCTACTAGAGGGGGCCCTGTACTAAGGGGGACTTTATCTGTTTAATAAGTAGAGTCTACCACTTGTCCACTAATTTTTAGGGTCTCATCTACTTAAAAGAAGCTGCCTGCCTACTTTTTTGGGGGAGAGGGAGGCTACCTATTATATGGGATATGTTTCTGCCTACTGGTGGCACAACTAGGGGCCCTAAAATCAGCTAGGGGCGCTTTCAATATTTGGGGCACAATTACTGTGTGGGGCACCAAAAGGGGCATTGTTACCATTTGGGGTGCTATGGATGGGAATTTGTAGAGAAGTTCTGGAAAAGTGAGAAATCTCTTTGTGTGGTAAATTCTGCAGGGACGAGTTGTGGCTGGGAGAAAACAGCATGATGGTCTGGAGCAGATGAAGAAAGAATAGGGAAAGAGAACAACTCATCAGCCATCACCTGTAAGTGTTCTTTGTATGAGAGAGGAAAGGGCTATAGCAGCAGTGTCTATATGGTAGAGGAAGGGACTTCAGCAGTGGTCCATATGTGAGATAGAGGATCTACAGCAGTAGTCTCTATGTGACAGAGGTCTGTAGTGCATGCTTTGCACTATATGCTTTGTACACACACAGCTCCGCACTATATAGTTGTAACTGCATATGCTGCACAGGATTCTGTGAGCCTTCTTTCCACTAGAGTCAAGGGTGTGGACAGTATGGGGTCTTTGTAGTAAGCACTGTTACCTTGCAGTGCTGGGGCCTAGGTTTTAAATCCCACCAAGGGCCCCATTTGCATAGATTTTGAATGCTCACCCTGTTTTTATGTGGGTTTTAAAATTTGAAAAGCAACCCCAGAAGTGCTATGGTTTTCCCTGTTGCCCTTTAGGGCTGTCCAAACCTGGGCACGGAACAATTTGAACATACTGCTTAGGGTTGCGCACCGGTAAAGTATACACTGCAGAGCAGACAATACATTTGTACTTTTCTAAAGCACACAACTTTTACCTGCTCATCGTCACATATTAGTGAGAGAAGTACATGAAACTACAGAACAATCTTAATGGGACCACAGAATCTCAGGTTTCTACAAATTACACACTGGAGGGACCATAGAATCTCAGATTACTATGAAAAAGAAACTAGTCTCTAGGGGACGGATTATAGGATTTTATACTTATGTATTTTAAAGAGCTCTGTCATATTCCATAGCTCTGTACAGAGATTTGGGAGCTGTAAAGTCTTTTCGGAGTGTGGGAGGTTAAGTGGAGAAAACCACACAAACACAGGCAGAGCATATCAAATACATGCAGATCTTGTCCTTGGTGGGATTTGATTCCAGAACCCCAGCACTGCAATGTAACAGTACCAACATCCTGCCAACATTCTGGAAACTATTAGACAGAAGGATCATAGAATCATACATTTCTACCGAAAACATTTCTGTCATAGACAGAAATTTCATAGGACCTAAGATTTCTATAAAAACTCAGTGGACTGTAGTAGACATAGGGACTGTAGAATTGTATATTTCCATAGAAAACACATTGGACTCTAATGGACAAAGGGACCATAGAATCCTATATGTCTACATTTTTTTTTTAATTAATTTTTTGTAGCGTTTTCATATTCCACAGTGCTATATAGAAATTTGCATCAATTACAATGGTCCCTGTCCCCAGATGGGGCTTACAATATTTCTATTTTTATGGATTGTTGGGAAAGCCATGGTACCAAGAGAAAACCCACATAAAATTAGGGTGAGCGTCAAAAATCTATGCCGATGTGGTCCTTGGTGGGATTTAAAACCTAGGCCCAGCACTGCAAGATGACAGTGCTTACTACCAAGCCCCCATACTGTCCACACCCATGACTCTAGTGGACAGAAGACCTACAGAATCCTATATTTCTATAGAAAACAAGCTGGACTCTAGCAGACAAAGAATCCTGGAGAATCCATAGAATCCACTGGACTCTAGTGGACAGGGGGACCATAGAATACTGTATTTCTATAGAAAACACACTGGACCATTGAGTCCTATATTTGTATTTAAAACATGTTGGACTCTAGTGGATAGAGGAACCCTAGAATCTCAGATTTCTATAGAAAACATGCTGGACAAAGAGACTGTGGAATCTCAGAGTTCTACAGAAAACACACTGGGCTCTAGTGGGCAGAGGGACCATAGACTCCTATATTTCTATGGAAAAAATGTTGGACTCTAGTGGGCAGAGGGACCATAGACTCCTATATTTCTATAGAAAAAATGTTGGACTCTAGTGGGCAGAGGGACCATAGCATCTTTTGCAGTGATCCCTCAACATACAATTTTAATTGATTCTGGGACAACCATTGTATGATGAATCAATAAATCTGTGAAAAACTGGTAAGTGGTTTGGAGGCCCCAAAACGTAATTTCAGCATAATGCTAAATGAAGATTATATAAAATTCTTTAGGTAACTAATAGAGCTAAAGCGCATTCTTACATATGACAATTAGAAAGAGCTTTTTGAAGCTGGAAATCACTTTGCAATTGTTACGCTGGCCTTTGTAGTGGATCCACCGGACCGCCGCGACCGATGTTGAGAGCCACGCCAGGGAGCGGGGTCTAAGTGCAACCCAGTTTTCACCGGGAGTACACCAGGTCACTACCCCTGATGTGGTTGGTATGCGGCAGCAGCCGAGGAACGGCCAGACACAGGTAGTCGGCAAGGCAGTAGTCTGTGGCAGGCAGGCAGGGAGCAACACCACGGAAAAGAACTTGGCAAGAGAAACAAGGCATCGGAACGCTAGGACATACAGGAACCGTACTAGAAGGGAGCTAGGAACTATGAGGATCCAGCAGGGGTCAAGCGGAAGTGATCCCTTTAAATAGGGTCAGCGGCAGTCAGCATCCGATTGGCGGTGCGCTGGCCCTTTAAATTTAGAGAAGTGGGGGGGGGGGGGGCGGGGGGGGGCCGGCGCCGCCTCGCACCTAGTGTTGGGAGAAGAGGCAGCAGCCAGCAGAGGGAACGAGCACAGGAGCGCGCGGGGTTAGTATCTGTGCCCGCGGCCCGTGACGCGGACCGCGCACAGAAGGTACCGGGGCAGGAGGGGACGGGGATCACAATGGCTGGCAGCTGACTCGCGGGGGAGGGCGCAGTCCGTGACAGCATTTTAAGGGTTGGAGCTTCTTTGTGTCATCTACGTTATATACAACATACAAAAAATATGTTCAAAAGAGCCACTCATTCCAGATCATGTAAAGAACAGTACAGGATGTGTAGTACCGCACTGCAATGTAGAGAGACTACTAGATCGCCAATCAATGATGCCCACCTCACTTAATACATGTAAGAGCAAGTAAGGACATGTTATACCACCACTATACTGTAAATAGGCTACTAGACCACCAATCACTGCATGCACTTCACTAATACATGTATGAACAGTACAGGACATGTAGTACCGAACTGTACTGCATGCACCTCACTGATACATATAAGAGCAGTACAGGACATGTAATACCACTGTATTGTAGAAAGGTGCTTACAAGGTTTTACAAGTAAAATGTTCCTGATAATTGGCGGGATCAGTGTCTGGGACATTCTATCTTGAAACCACACTCAACATACAGTGTCCCAGAAATGACCATTGTATGTTGAAAACATTGTACCGTGAGGCTATTGTATCTTGAGGGACCAGTCTATTTATACAGAAAATATGCTATACTTAAGTTGGCAGAGAGATAGAATCCTATATTTATATAAAAAAACACAATAGACTCTAATGGCAGAGGATCATAAAATCTTATATTTCTACTGAAAATATGCTATTTATAGTGGGCAGAGGGCCCATAGAATCTGAGATTTTAGGCCTTCAAGGGGTTTTCCCATCTAGTTATTTCTAGGTCTGCGGACAGATTGGCTATATTCAGAACTCCTATAGAAATGAATGGGAAGAATGACCTTGTTCTTTGAGGCTGGCTTCTGTCACAATCACGGTCCGCAGTAGTAGATCCACTGGACCACCGCAAGCGTGTTAGCCACGCCAGGGAGCGGGGTCTAAGTAGGTCCTAGTTTTTCCCAGAGCCTGCGCCACAGGGGATGGGACTTGCCTGCGGCAGGAGTCTACCAGGTCTATACCCATGACGTGACTTGCTTGCGGTGGCCAAAGACGAGGTAGTAGCGTGGTACAGAATGTGAAGGCAGGCTAGTAGTCGGGGACAGGCGGTCGCACGGTCCAGGACAGCGGCCTAGGTTCGTAGTCGAGGGATGGTGGCTAATGGGTACGGTGAACGGGTAATCGGACAAGACCTGGAAATGCCTTTCTCTAAAGGCAATAGGCACTAAAGATCCGGGCGGACGGGGGAGTATCAGGGAAGGGGCAGGCTTAAATAGGGGGCATTTCGCGAACGGCAAGGGGAAAATTACTGGTGCGCTGTCCTTTAAATTCAAACAATGCGGCACCGCCGTGCAGGGGGCACGGATGCTACGGTGACCAGATCGGTGGGGGGGGTGTCGCTGTGGCACCCGTGACAGTACCCCCCCCCCTTTGGCATCCCCCTTTTTTCTGGCTGAAGGAATTCTGATGACGTTACGGTCCGAATGTTATCATCCGGCTCCCCATGACCTTTCCTCGGACCCAAACCCTTCCAATCAATCGAGGAAATATCATTTACATCTACTCCTCCTCATACCAGGATCGCCTTGACCAAAAAGGATGTTAGAGGTATCAGCCTCAGACGACAGAGGGACTGCCTACCGAGAGAACGATTTCAGGACCAAGGTTTTAGTAGAGAAGAAACATGAAAGAAGTTCGGGTGGCGCAAGGTAGAAGGGAGCGGAGAGTTTTATGTCCACCTTGGGTTTAGTGTTTATTTATGGACCACAAAAAGGGTTCCCACAATGCTGATGGTCGGGATTCGGGATCTTGAGGCGGACATTATTTGGCCGACAGCCACACTGTCACACGGGGAGATGATGGGGAGGACTTCTTTCTTTTATCCTGCTTGTGCCTTCGTGCGTCCTGATACACGGAGCAGAGGTTGGCGGGTCAGGGCCACAGATGGCCTTCATGTCTAATGGACCAACGCATCCGCGGGTTGCCGGGGACCCAAGACAGGGATGCCAGCGGGAGTGGTGGGGAAGGGGTGCAGGGCCGTAACGATGAACGTAAGGAGAGGGCACCTCGCGGACTCAGAAATCTAGGGAAATAAGAAAATTCAGCCCACTGGAGCAGCAGTTGGACCAGTCATCCTGTCGAGACGAGGCGAAGCAAGTTGGCGCACGTAATTCCCCAGAACCTGGTTGACTCTCTCCACTGACCATTCTCTGGGGGTGGTTAAGACGAGGAAGAAATTCAGCTTCACTTGCAATTGAGAACAAAAGGGCCGAAGAATTTAGAAACAAACTGGACCCCTCGATGTCGAGACGATTTGGAAGGGGAAACCGTGCAAACGGAAAATGTGGTGAAAAACAGCATCAGCAGGCGCGGGGCTGAAGATAAGCCTGCAATGGGACAAATATGAGCATATTTAGAAAACGATCCGTGACCACCCAGACAACGGTGTGTTACCGAAGGAGGGGGAAGATCGGTTATTAAAGTCCATCGCCACGTGACGACATGGTTGGGTAGGGTATGGGGAGGGATGCAAGAGGTCCAAACGGTTTGTGACGAGGTGTTTTTTTTACCTTGTTGCGCGGGGCACAGGTGTACAGGACTCGACGAATTCCCTGACATCCTTTAGTCGGAGGCGGGCCACCATTTAGAATCGCGAGATCAGGGAGAAACGTCTTACGGCACCGGTATGTCCGCCCACCAATGAGCAGTTCCCCAATTCAGTACGCCTTCGGAAGCGCAGGGATCAGTATGTTTTCCCTGGCAGGAAATTCGGAGATCGACAGGAGCGTAGTCTGAGACAGAAGCTCAGAGGGGGGGTATTTATGTGCTATGGGTCACTTCTTCTCCAACCACACGGAGGCGCATGAAAGGGCGGTCAGCCTTGACATTCTTTTCTGCGGGAGGAAGTGGATCTGGAAATTAAACCGTGAAAAGAAAGTAGCGACCACCTAGCTTGGGCGGATTGAGTTCACTGAGCAAACTAGTGGGACTGGAGGTTCTTGTGGTCGATAATAGTAAGATGGGGTGCAAGCACCTTCCAGCAGATAACGGCCATTCCTCCAATGCCAGTCTTGATGGCTAATAACTTGGGCTCCCAGTAGTGTAATGCCTCTCTGCCGGCGAGAATGTTTTGGAATAGAAGCCACAAGTGACCGTTTTGCACCGTGGGCCCCTTTTGCGTGAGGACTGCTCCAACTCCAACCGACAAGGCATCTACTTCTAGCGAGAAGGGCTTCACGGGGTCTGGCAGAGACAGGATAGACGCAGAGGGAAAAGGCAGTTTTTAGTTTAGTGAATGCTTCCTCGGCCTCGGGGGGGCAACTTCGTGGATTAGCGTTCTTCTTCGTGAGGGCCACAATGGGAGTCACCAGCGTGGAAAAGTATGGTATGAACTGCCGGTAGTAATTGCAAAAACCCAGAAATCATTGTATGGCCCGAAGACCAACTGGGCGAGGCCATTGCAATACGGCCGACAACTTTGCTGGGTCCATCCGCTGGCCCTGGTCAGAGATGATGTAGCCCAGAAATGGAAGGGTAGCTTGATGAAAGAGGCACTTCCCCAGTTTGGCATACAGGCGGTTAGCTCGAAGGCGCCTCTGTACCTGGCGAATGTGGGCTTGGTGAGTCTCTAGATTGGGTGAGTATACCAAGATGTCATCCAAGTAGACCACGACACAGGTATAAAGGAGATCCCTGAAAATGTCATTCACGAACTCCTGGAAGACGGCAGAAGCATTACACAGCCCAAATGGCATGGCTTAAATAAGGGTAGCGACCGGCAATGGAAAATTACCGGTGCGCTGGCCCTTTAAATTTAACACTGCCAGCACGCGCGCGCCTTAGGGAGCTGGTCCGCGTGCGCCACGGGACACAGACTGCAGCTGGAGTGCGGCTGGGTAACTCATCTAGAGGACAGGCAGGGGAACGAGCGCGCCCTCGAGCCGACCTCGGGGCACGGTGCATCCGTGACAGCTTCATTATATTGGTTCATATGACTGCAATTATGCCAAATGTTTATTTTTTAGGAAACGATTTAAAAAAAAAAAATACATCTACTTTTATGAAAATAGTGGTTTATTTATTTGAAACAGCGATCATCTGATTGCTTGTATAATGTGAAAAGGCTGGGCTAGAGGCAGATAGCCTAAACAGCGGGCAGATAGATGCCAGATCTGGGAGCCTTTCTTGTGGGCCGTTTGCAACACCCTGCAATAATGCTGCAGGGTACCGATGGTCAAATTTGTTTGCATGAAAGGGCCATTAGTATGGTACATTTCCTATCCAGTGACTGTGAATCTCAATTTAAAGAAAATAAAAAGATATCCATGGTAAATGCTGTGGAATTCATCTTTTACCAAGAGTATTTATTAAGACTGGCCATTATACCAGTAAATCTTCAAGGCTGCAGAGACCTGGTCCCATCTGTTAGGCATCACACACTTATTAAAAGTGGCAAAAGTAGTAAAAAAACAAAACAAAATTGACCCAGTATAGCTCACTTCTACGGTAAATGGTTTAATACATTCCACGTTCTGTTGTCTAATGCAAAATTGCTGAAAGTTAGTATTGATGGTAGAAAAGAAAAAAACTGGCACAAGTCTTCCAGTAATAATACCAGCTGTGTCTGTGAATACCCCAAGCAATGACCCATTTTAACAGCGCTACCATAAATATGTACATTGTTGGAGAGGTCTCTCCAGTCGTTCCTACTACTGCAGTGAAAATTATAGAATGTTCTACTTAAAACCTTGCTATGCTCTATGACTTCATTGTGTTTCTTTTTCTATCCATTCAGTCATGTTTGACCCTTGGATATTCTGTAGCCCAATTCTCGCCATGCTTCCCTGTTTTCCACAATTTATTTAATTTACTTGATAATCATTTTGCTGTTATTCTTTATGGTATCCAACCAACTGTCCTTTTTGGTTTCCTTTTTCCATGAACTATCCCGATTAGCATCTCCTTTTCTAGTGAATTCATCCTTATCACATGACCGAAATAGATTTTATCTGGTGGTCTTGCCTACCAAGGACTATTCTGAAATTATACAATGAAATACATCTCTGTTTATTATCCTAGCTGTCCTTGGAATTCATAGAAGTCTTCTCTAGCACCAGTGCTAAAAAATGTTTTATTTTTTGTCTGCTTTCTTGAGCTTCCACATGTCACAGCCATACGTTACGACTGGGAACACAATGGCAGTGGTTAGTCTTTGTTTCATGGTGAATGAGACATCCTGGCACTCCATATGTGGTCCATGCTCAACATATCTGCAAATCCCAGTGCTAATTGACGCTTGATCTCTGCTGTTGAACGACCAACGAAAATTAAGAAAAATGAAGCGGTCATCTACTTCTATTTAAAACTTTTTGTGGAATTCTTTTTTGGTGGTACTCAGGATTTTGGTTATCTTTATGGTCAAGCATTTCGCTGCCTTTTAGCTTTTGATCAGCTTCTTCATGTCCTTTTTACTCTCTCTCTTTTTATACTTTCTCTAGTAAAGATAATATGCAATAATCAATATTATTATTTGTCCATTAGCAAATTTACTGTATTCTAATGGACCACATAGATAAAACTAGTGCAGAAAGTCAGTTATTTGTCTTCATCAAGCAATCATATCTTTTTTTAAAAGTTTTGAATAGGGACTAGAAGACATGATCTAATTGGTTATTACTGACTGCTGTAATTATCATCTACTCTTGTACTTTAAGTGCCACTTTTATAAAAACTTTCCCTTATATCTCACATGCCAACATTTTACATTTACTAACCCTATGCATGGTTTTGGCACTGATGTCTTGCAATATTGCTGGTGGGTCTCATAGCTGCTGCTGCAGATGCCCCCATCTCAGATGCCATGATGTTGTTTTGCAGACACAGTTGGCAAGTGTTGGACACATGACCAGTGAGTCGATATACAGATTATTTTGCTTAAAAAGTCTCACAGATGCCACTGAGCCACTATAGAAAATATTCTAGACACCAGTTGGCAAAGGGACTATAGGATCTCAGATTTATACAGAAAACATCTTGCATCTTATCTTGCAATTTGAAAAAAGTTGTGTCTAATCTTAGTATATGAATAAAGTACTTTCTGGGAGAAAAAAAATCCAATACTCAAACCAATCACGACTGCCCACTGTCTTTTGATTGTGGGCAGTTCAAGTTCTCTTTTGGCAGTGATGTCAAAAGACGTCGTGCTCTTCAGATGGGGTTTGCAGCTCCCATCGCCGCATCTGCATTAGGAATGGAGCTGTACTTAACAGTTCTTTTCCTAGAGCAGTCTCTGAGCCTCTGATCTCCGCCATTTAACCTTTTGATTGCCATGGTCTGTGAAAACAACATGATCAAATGGGATTACCCTGCCCATTAGGTAACCAGGATGCCCAGTTAAAAATGTAAAAAATGTGAAAAAAATTAAAATATTGAATAAAAAAAGACTGCGCATTCCTATGTTCAAGCTGCAAAAAAATTATAAAAAACCACAGTGATTTAAATGTATACTCAAACTATGCCCCCAAAAATACAATTTCTCCAGCATAAAACAAATACAATTGTGTCACTAAAAATATAAAAAAGTTATGGCTGTTGAAATGCAGGAAGGGAAAGACTGACAAATTCAGCTGGTCATTAAGGCTTCTTCATTCCTAGTGCTTAATGGGTAACATAAAATTAAGAGAAATTCCTACATCTCTTTATGTCATAATATTAACCACATCTTGTAAGTAAATAAAGGTGACCAATTATTATGAAGGTCAAGCTACACAGTTACAGTAAATATAGAAATGAATTGGTGCAGATGTTCTTAATCCTATGACCGGGTATAGTTTGCATGAAATTTGAATCACCTACTGTATAAGTGAAACCTCTTATCAACAAGTTGGTGAGATCAGTAGATTTTTTCATTTTAATAAACTTGTCAGTTGTAATGGGGTCCGGCGCGGGTGCCGCGGCCGCCCACGTCCAGACCCTTGCTGTCCGGGTTCCGGCGCCTGGTCACTTATCCGTCCACGCTCCTCTGCCTCCTGTTTCTGCCTGTCTAAGCCGCCGCCCGCGTACCCGCTACTTAGGGCGCGCACGACGACTTGTCTGGATTTAAAGGGCCAGCGCTATGGTAATTTGTCAATTGAAGGCCGCTGGTCCTATATACACAACCCCTGCACTCTCTGCCAGATTGTTGGTGTGCGTTAGTAAGTCTTGAGAGAGTTTGGAGTTCCATTTGATTACCCGTGTACCAGTCCGTTCCGCTACTTTCCCTGACCTTAGCCTGTTTGCCAACTTCCCTACTGTCCCTGCCAGTCTCTGACCATGGAACCTCTGCCGCCCGTCCTGACCTTCAGCCTGTCCCCGACTACGTCCTGGAATTATGTATCTGTACCACGGCAATACTCCCGCCCGCCATCGCAACCAAGTCATTTCAGGGGTAGCCGACCTGGTAGCCTCACGCCACAGCAAGTCCATCCCCGCTTTGCGGCGACTCCGGTGAATACCGGGGGCTACTTAGACCACTGCTCCCTGGCTGGCTTAACTACAACGCTGTCGGTGTCCAGCGAATCCACCAAACCTCCACAGTACAAGCTGCCATGATTCCGACAGGGTACCTTTGCCCGAGCTCCGTGACGTCACGACGGCAGAGCTAGCAGAGCCAGCGTATTGACCAGCTCACGGCCATGATGCAGAACCTTGCAGCCCATCTACCTTCAGACTGCTGCTAGCAGCCCGCCACTCCAGCACCAGTTTCTTCTGCAGCCGTGGCTCTCTACCTGTCCCTGCACCGGGACCACTCTGCTTCTGCCGCTCCCCTCACGCAATGATGGAGACCCAAAGAAGTGCCTAGGCTTCGGTCATTCAATGCTCCAGTCCATAATCGGAGATGTTTGCATCAATTCCCTAACCGAGCGGGGCTAAGTGGCCATTATAATTAGCCTCTTTCGGGGGAAGCCTTGGCCTGGCCACTCCGCTATGTACCGAGTAGATCCGTTGACGCGAATCTGCAAACCTTCCGCATCGGCCCGTCTTCGAGGAACCTTGCGCACCTCCTCCGCTGCCGCAGCTCTGCTGCCCTCTCCGTCAGGGCGACCTACAGTGGGTCAGTACTCCATGCAGTTCCCGCACCCGAGCCTCAGAGCAGGGGGGCTGGACTGAAATAATGAGGCATTGGTTGCGACCGTCGTCAATCCTTTCTGGGCGAAATATAGACGAGGTTTATGGTCGGGACCTGCCATCTGCTCTGGACGAAATGATCGGTTAGCTAACCCGAATTACATTCGGTTTGCCGAGAGACACCAAGACTCCGCCTCCAACGTGGAGTTCACCCAACCACGCCAGCTACCTCGTCAGGGGGGGGGGGGGTGTGGCGGGGTGGGGGGGGTGGGCTCCCTTTTCCAACTGACCTCCATTTTCTCTGCCAAAGGTACCATGAGGACTAACCCATGCAGGTCCGAGAGAGCCCCACTGACCGAGTAAGAACGCTCAGAGTGTCGTCACAGAGGCAGCTGTGCTTCTACTGTGGCAGTTCTGGCCCACTTATTGGGGACTGTCACCTGTGCGCACGGGAAACTCTCGCACCTAGGATCGCAAGAGAGTCCCCGCCCCTCCGCATCCCTAGTGTCAGTGCGCCTCTCCCAGTCTTACCCTTCCCATACTCTGTAATTTCGTCGGACAGCACCTTACAAGCCACCGCCTTCCTTGATTCGGGGTCCGCTGGAAATTTTGTTAGCCACGCCCTACACAAGGAGACTTTGAAACTTCTCGTTCTGCCTCGCTCCTCGTTAAATTCTCTCTGGCCTCTTTGGTTGCAAGAGCAAGCTACCAACCCTAGACTGGAAACACGGGCTAGATTATCCGTTGGGGCCCCATGTGTCACTCGCGATGCCTTCCGGTATTCCGTCCAGCTCCTCGGCACGCCTCTGTAAAGCCTATAAAGCTTCTGCCTGGTCTGCCCACCGGCCGTTCGACTGTCCTATTGACCTGCAAATCGGCAGTACTCCTCCCCGAGGCAGAGTCTACCCCTCTTTCTGTCCCCGGAGACCAAGGCCGATGTCGGAAAATGTCCAGGAGAGCCCCGAAAAGGCTTTATAGGCAAGTCTTCTATCCGCCTGCGGGTGCCGGTTTCTTCTTTTCGAAAAGAAAATGGAACTCTCCAGCCCTGTATCGATTATCGGACCCAATAAAATCACTATAAAGAATCAAACCCCCTGCCTCTGATCTCGGAGCTGTTTGATCGCCTGCGTGCGCAAAATTTTTTTCCAAGTAGGATTTACACGGAGCATACAACTTGATTCGTATCCGTGAAGGCGACGAAAGTAAACAGCCCTTTATACCCTAGATTGCCACTTCGAAAAACTCGTTATGCCATTCGGCCTCTGCAACGCTCCGGCGGTGTTCCAGAACTTTGTCAACGAGATCTTCCGCGACCTTCTCTACGTCTGTGTTTATTTGTCTATCTGGAACCCGACATTTTAATCTTCTTCTCCGGATCTAGAGAACTCCGCCGCACCACGTCCGGCCATGTCTCAACTTCTCCGTAGCCACCATTATATGCCAAACGTAAGAATGCTTTTTGAACGCACCTCGTTGCACTTCCTAGGTACATCGTCTCGGATCAAGGTCTCCCAGATGGATCCCCTCTAAGCCTGTTCAGCGTCTTGCAATGGCATCGACCATGGGTACTCCTGGTCCATCCAACGCTTTTGGGGTTCGCAAACTATTACAGACAGTTCGTCCCGCAATTTTCCACGCTCATGGCTCTGTTGGTGGCCCTAACGAAAAAAAATGCCAATCCTAAATCCTGGCCTCCAGAAGCCCAAGAAGCCTTTGATCGTCTTAAAGCAGCATTCGCTTTGGCTCCTGTTCTGTCTTGCCCGGACCCACAGCGTCCGTTTGTCCTAGAAGTGGACGACCTCCTCAGTAGGTGCACAGCGCTGTCCTCCTTCAGAAGTCCGCCACTGGGAGATTGCGTACTTGCGGTTTTCTTTTTCCAAGACCTTCACTCCAGCTGAATTAAATTAACGATCGGTGATCGGTGAACAACTGGCCATAAAGTTAGCCCTAGAAGAATGGCGGCACTTGGCATCTGGAGGGGGCTCGCCATCACCATCGAGATCTTCACGATCACAAAAATCTCCTTTATCTCCAGTCTGCTCAGCGATTGAATCTCGACAAGCCAAGTGTCGCTCTTCTTCGCCCGTTTTGGTTTTATCCTCCACTTTCGGCCAGCCGAAAAGAACGTCAGGGCAGACGCCCTCTCCGATCCTCGGACACTGTGGGCCTAGAGCCGCCTTTGCAGCACATAATTCCTCCAGAGTGTCTCCTCACGGCAGCCACCGGAGGTAGATCTTCAACATCTACCTCCTGGGAAGACCTACGTCCGCCCGACCATGCGGCCTCGAATTCTTAAGTGGGGACATTAACGAACAGCTGGCCTTCCTGGAGTACATAAGTCCCTGCAACTTATCTCTCGCTACTATTGGTGGCCCACCCTCGCTCAAGACTTTGTCCTGGCCTGTACCTCCTGTGCCCGTAACAAAGTCCCTCGTCTCAAACCTGCGGGTCTGCTTCAGCCTCTCCTGGTGCCAGAAAGACCTTGGTCTCATATAGCCATGGACTTTGTTACAGACCTCCCGGCCTCCTCTGGTAACACGGTCATTTGGGTGGTGACCGATAGATTCTGGAAGATGGCTCACTTTGTTCCCCTGCCCGAAGTTACCTCTGCTCCTCACTGGCCCAGCACTTTTTCCACCACATTTTTTGGATACACGTCCTTCCGTTGCATATCGTCTCAGATAGTGGGGGTCCTGTTTGTTTCAAGATTCGACGCTTCTATGTGTCAGTGCAGATTCAGCTAGACTTCTCGTCTGCTTACCACCCTCAAACCAACGGGCAGGTGGAGAGGGTTAACCAAGTTTTAGGTGCCTACCTACGACATTTTGTATCCGCCCGTCAAGATAATTGGTCCGACCTCCTCCCCTGAGCGGAATTTTCATATAATTCTCTAGACTCGGAATCCGCGGAGCCTCTCCTTTTTTCGTCCCTGTTTGTGGCTACATCCCTGCTCGTCTTCCTCCCTCTGTCTACCTCGTGTCATGTTCCTGCATGGATGCCAGGTGCTTTGACATCAAGCACCTGGCAAGCCAATCGACAGCCCTTCTACGGGCCTCCGCTCGCACCAAGGCCCAGGCCTACAGGTACCGTAGACCACCCACCGCTATTTAAGCCAGGTGAAAAGTTTGGTGTTCCGCCAAATATATTAGTTTCAAGTTGCCCCAGTTATAAGTTAGGCCCTAAGTATTTGGCCCTTTTGTTGTACTTCGACACTAAACCCGGTGTCCTACAAGTTCCCTTGCGTTACTACTCTGCGTATCCCGAAAAAAAAAAAAACCCGGCCTATTCCCCATGTTTTCTCTTCATCAAACCTGTGTGCGAAATCGCTTCTCCGTGGATCTGTCTCGCCTTCTCCTGTGCCGACTCTGATAACATCCCTTGAGGTCAAGGAGTACTGAGGAAAAACATGAGGGGGAAGCAGTTCTTTCTGATTGACTGGAAGAGGTTCGGGCGGAGACGTTCGTGGGAACCTGAGGCTAATCAGTCATCTGACCTCCTCTCTAAATTTCCGTAAAAAAGGGGAGACCATCCCCCTTCTGCCCGTCCCAGGCGCCTGCTCACTTACCCTCCCACGCTCCTGTGCAAGCTTCTCACTGCCTGCATACCGGCCCCGCGCGCGTACCCTTTCCTTAGGGCGCGCGAATGGCTGGTCAGGATTTAAAGGGCCAGCGCACCGGTAAAGAGTCAATTGCGGCCGCTGGTCCAAAATTTTTTTTTTTATTTTATAAGGTTATACGCACCCTGCACTCTCTGCCATATGTTGGTGTTTGTTACCTTGTCTAGAGTGAGTTTTTGGAGTTCTGTTGATTACCGTGTAACAGTCTGTTCCACTACGTTTCCTGACCTTGCCTGTTTGCGCCTTCCCCTGACCTCTGCCTGTCCACCGACTACACTCTGGATACATTCTGTACCATGCATTAACCCCGCCGCCATCACAAGCCCATCACGTCAGGGGTAGCGACTGTAGCCTCACGCGCAGCAAAGTCATCCCGCATTGCTGCGGGCTCTGGTGGATACCGGGGGGCTACTTAGACTCCGCTCCCTGGCGTGGCTCAACTATTATCGCTTGCGGTGGTCCAGTGAATCCACCAAACCTACTACAGCCATGCAAAATATGTATAAGATTAGCCTTAGGACAGAGGTCACACAACAGTGTTTTAGTCAGTATTTTACTTTGGTATCTGCAAGCTAAAATCAGGAATGGATCCAAACCACAGAAGAGGTGCAAATCTTTACATTATACCTTTTGTTTACATAGGTTCACCTCCATGTTTTGGAATATTCAGAATATTGCTATGTGGACCCAGTCTTAGGGCATGTCCCCACGGCACGGGTTTTCGGCTGGTTTTTCAGCCGGTTTGCGGTTTTTCAGGCAGCCTGAAAAACCGTCCTAAAAAGACACAATTGTTCACATGGAAAACCCGGCGCATCCCCACTGTACACTGTTTTTTGTCCGGCAGTTTGCCGCCCACGGTCCGCCGCAAAACATTGTGATAGCACAATCTGCCCACCCGGTTCCGGACAGGAATCTGAGCATCTCAATGTGAAGGGGAGGGGCTTTTTTCTTCGCTCATATCGCGGAGAAAAACCGTACCCCCCGCGGCCGTGGGGAAGGCCGCAAAACAGGACAAATACCGACCGGCAAACCGGCCGGTATTTTTCCTGTGCAGTGGGAACAAGCCCTTAGGTTGGTTTCGCACACACATTTAAAAAAAAAAAAAAATAAATCCTGTTGCAAACACCATAGTCAGGAATGGAGCCAGCAAGAAGTCCAAGCCCTTTCCTTAAATTTCCCATTAATTTTGAATCTACTTCAACATACAAAATACGAATGCAAAAACTATATTTGAAGTGTCCCATGGATGTTAGTGGAAAATGAACATGAATGGGGCATGTGGTGAATTTTTAGCGTTAAGTTGATCAATTATGCAATTGATGGGCGAAGTTCTCAAAAATTCGATTCGGTGACTTCGCCGAGTTTCCCGACAAAATTCGTTTTCGGTCCGAATTACTTCATGGAAAATCGCGTTTAAAAAACGCTATTTTCAGTCCTGACAGATCCTGCAGAGTGCTGTAGAACGTTGGTGCCATGCTTAAATATGGCAGAGGGAGCTTGTTTGGTCATCATACAATGTTGTGTTTTAGTTATGACACCATATGACTGCCGCCCTCATAGAATCGCTTCACTAAAAAAACCCTTGGCCACTTAAGGAAAAAACGACCAAAACTCAAGCGGAATGTAGCCTATAAAGTCATGGCACGACAGCTGAAAAAAACAAGCTGAGGCTCAGGTGGAAACATCGTGACAAGGTTTGAGTGACAGCAGCACCACACAGCATGATGTCAGAGGAGTTGCACCATGACCTTCTGGAGGTGGCAAAAACAGGAGTAGAGCCACAGAATGGCACAATGACACAGTGTGTAGGTTACGGCAGCAGCCACAGCATCAGCATAGAGGTCAGACAGTACACAATGACATTCTGGAGGTGGCAAAAACAGATTAAAGGCCACAGAGTGCAACAAATGACAGAGAGCGGAGGTGACCGCAGAGCAGCACATGAGATCAGAGAGTGGCACAATGAAACACAGTGTGGAAGGTCACGTGCAAGCAGCCACAGCAGCACATGAGGTCAGAACAGTGGCACAATGACATTCCTGGGGTGGCAAAAACAGTGAGTAGTCCACAGAGTGGCACAATTACAGAGAGTGGGAGGTGACGCAGCAGCCGCATGATGTCAGACAGTGGCACAATGACATTCTGGAGGTGGAAAAACAGGAGTAGGCCACAATAGTGACACAATGAACAGAGGAGTGGAGGTCACGGCAGCAGCAGCATGAGGTCAACAGTGCACAATGACATTCATGGAGTGCAAAAACAGAGTAGGCCACATAGTGGGCACAATGACAGAGAGTGGAGGTGACGGCGGCAACAGCAATAGGTCAGACAGTGGCACAATGACATTCTGGAGGTGGCAAAAACAGGAGTAGGCCACAGAGTGGCACAATGACAGAGAGTGGAGGGCAACTGTAGCAGCCACAGCGCGAGCATGATGTTCAGACAGTAGCACTATGACATTGTGGTGGTGGCAAAACAGTAGTAGCACAGAGTGCACAAAGAAAGAGGAGTGTAGTTGACGAGCAGCCCACAGCAGCACACATGTAGTCATAGAGTGCACAATTACAGAGTTGGAGGTGGGAGCAATACCAGTCCCTGGTAGATGGAGAACTGGCAGAGCATAAGTGTGGCATTCAGGATGGGTGCGGAATCAGAATAGTGGCTGAGGCAGGTATTTCGAACCCCGACTCATTTCTCAAAGTTTGGTGAGGCTCGATGGTTTATAGTAGTCGACACCTAAGGCACTGGTGTGTGGAAATCACCTGCCGATCCCGCCTGATTCATCTTGACAATAGGCAGTCGGTCCACATCTCCTGTGGACAAGCGTGTTCTTCTGGGGTAACAAGCCCCCGCCGCACTGAACACCCGCTCTGATGCCACACTACTGGCCGGCAAGACAGCTTCTCCACAGCAAACTCGGCAAGTTGCGGCCACACATCCAGTTTTGGCTTGCCCCAGTAGTCCAGCGGATCTTCTAACTGGGGTGGCAGAGTGCTGTCCAAGGTAGGCCCACACCTGTTTGTTCAGGTCTGCTCAAGTCCTCTGCTGCTGCTGGTGACAGCCCTCCTCACTAGGCGGGTAAAAGGAATATGCTCATCCAGTGGACTCCAGAACATTAGGTTCTGCTGATGAGCTGGTACTGCTCCTCCCCCCCCACCTTTTCCCCCCAGCAGCCGCAGCAGGTCCAATAGGGTGGAGAGCAGAAGTCATCCCTCTGCCGGCAGGTTACTTATTCGGCTGTCAACTAGCCAGCAAATCAGCATGCTGCGTGCCATCTGCACAAGTGACTGCGAGGGCTCCCGCCTCCATCTCCACTGTAATACTGCCACGGAGCTTGCCGGGTCATCTGCCGCGTCTTCCCACATCTCATCTACCTCCTCCATCTGCTCCTTCGCTCTTGTCACCTGGTATGTAAAGAAAATCCACTCATTTCACCAGCACAATGCTTCTGCTCCAATGTCCTCCTCATCCTCCTCTATTATCAGACCCACCAGACTCATGTGGCCCAAGAATGTGGTCGCCACGTCTCCAGTCCCTGCCCAGACAGATTTTTTCAGCACTGTTCCAGACATGAAGCAGTGAATGACGTTAATTCAGTCCCATAGTCCTGCACTGACAAATTAACGTCGCTATCTCAATAGGCCTCAACAAACGGCAGTTGTACTAATGAGTTGCCACAAGCTGACATCAAAGTAACAACAGGGATACTCCTGTCTGCCTGGATCATCAAAAAATCCGTTAATGACCTTTCTCTGTCATACAGTCGGTCCACCATGTGCAGGCTGGAATTCCAACGGTGGAAACATCCGCATATCAGAGTGTGTTGGGAGAGCCTTCTGCCGCTGCAATTCAAGGAGGGTGATTCCTGGCTTTGTAGGAATGGATGAAGGGCATGCACAGTTTGTCCTGCCATATTCAGAATCCTTCTGAAGATCGTTGACAGACTTCAGGAACCTTTTTCACAACCAGATTGAACACGTGCCGCCATGCAGGGCGCATGGACCATCCGCTCCTCGGTGAGCGCGGACCACCATGATTTACTCCCATTGTCCGTCACCATGGTTCCGATTTGCAGTTGGCGCGGAGAAAGCCACACATCTATTTCGTTCTGCATACGTTGGAGGCAGTTCCTCCCCTTTGTGACTTCGTTTCGCCAAGGCAAGCCAGGTGTAGAACTGCGTGACACCGCTTTGCGCCCTACACATGTGGTATATGGAGCAGTACTTGTGAGGCTGAGATGATGATGGTGGTGTTGAGGAGGAGGAAGGCGAGGTTTGACAACGTGGAGGAGGAAATCGGCGTCTTTCCATGTCCCAAGTTGTTGTGTGCCTGGGCAGGAAGCACAATTCACACCAGTGGGCCTAAAGGACATGTACTGGCCCTGACCGTAGTTACAGCTCCAGGACTTCCGGCTGCCGTGCACTTGAACAACCGATAAACTCCAAGGACTGGCCCACCTTCTATTCACATATTTAAGAAGTGCCAGTACTGCCTTTGTGGAAAAGAAAATAACGGCTTGGAACTCTCATCTTGGCTCGGCACATGCCATATATTTCTCTGAACGGTGCAGAATCCCACTCATTTGGAAAGGGATGGACTCAGTACCAACAACTTGGTCAGGAGCCACGGTCAGCTTCTGCACTTAGGATGGTTGGACCATACTGTTATGTCCCTCTTTGCAATCGTCTCGCTGAACTACTGCTTGGTGCCAGAGTAGCGAGGAGCAGGAGCATCTGGACCGGGAGATGATGGCAAAGAGAAAAGCTCCTTCTGCAGAGGTGGTTGGAGCCTTGACTGGCTGCAATGGCATGCGTGCCACTGGCGCTGCTGCTTTTGCTGCGGCAGCAGGAAGGACCACTACATCTGAGGCACGTTCTCCCAGCCACCGGATGGTGACGCTGCATGTGTTGAATGCAGGGCCGTGGTGCCAAACTTTACTCCTGGCCACGTTTCACTTTCTGCCCACAGATTCTACATATACCCATATTCGGCTCCTCCGGTGTCTAGGCAAGAACTGCCACACCGCCTATATCTGATTTTACTGCCAACGCTCCGCACTGAGTGACTACTGCCACCGCAGCCTCGCTGATCCCTGTTCCCGCTACTTTCTTGGACCTGCGAAGCAGGTTTTCTACCCTGTGGCCGCTTGACTCCCGACCTCACCCTGCTGCTCCCCTGCTGACAACACGGCCACACAACCCACTTGCTGCTGCGCCCAGTTCCTTACGCCAGCTGACGCCCTCTTCTCCTGACATGATGAAGCCTTGCTTCACCCGGCTCCCAATTGCGGTCGGCTACATCCATCATTGATTTGTGTTTCCATCATCACTGCTGTCCTCCATCACCAGGTCTCTTGGTATGCAGAGGCTGACCCCTCACAACATGACCTCCATTCCACTCTCCACATCAATTACTTTGCAGCCTATGCAAGAAGCAGGGATATTGGCCGCCATTTCTTCGCTGCCAAGTATCTGCTGACTGCCCCTCCTCAAATGTTCAACCACGCTATATAGTGGTTCTGAGCCCAGCCCAACATAGTAGAATCTCTGGCTGATGGAACCGGATGGGACGAGTCGTTGAGGACAGAGGGGGACGCTGCCCGGGCCATGTCCAACTAAGGGATGTGTCTGACGTTCCACCGACTGCTTGGGCCTGGATTGTCCAGATGTCATCTGGGGAGGAAGTGGATGACCCTAGTCAACCAATCAAGAACCCTTGTTGCTAGTCAGCACACGGCCGGCTAGAGGACAGCGCAGTTGTGGCCTCACAAAGTGACCCCTGCTGCGACCTTCCCCTTGCTGTGCTGCGACCTGGGCCTGCTCCAGAATGTTTGTGCCACTGCACTCGCAGGTGAAAGAGCCTGCCACCTTCTGTCTACATACTGTTTGTTGTAAAATGTACAGACACTGTTTGATGAAGATATCTGCATATGATAAATACACACCCTGTATTAGACTCCAAATGAACCCAGTAACAAGTCTTGGGTAACCTTGGATATAAATTGTGCACCACAAATTGGCCAGGAAAAATTTACTTGAATGTGCCATTTTAAAAACACTGTGTATTTTACTGAATATAAAGCACAAACATGCTTAATTAAACCTTCGATATGATTATGCAACTGGCAAAATTTCTTTCTTTGGCGTGAAAAAGAACGTTTCTTTTAGTGACCACAACAGCAGAACAACGCTTTAATTAACCCCTGGATGTAAATTCCCGCAAAATAAAGGAGCACCAAAAATTTTACCAGCTTTGTACGTGTCAAATGGCGTGTATTTTACTGTACACAACACAGAAAAACTAGTAATGAACCTTTGTTGTGGAATTATGCTAACAGGCAAAATGTAATTTTTTGGCGGTGAAAAAGAACGTTTTTTAGTGACCACAACACAAACAACCTTAATTAACCCCTGAATTAAGTGCGCAAAAGAAATTGAGCAACAAAAATTCCACTTTGTACGGGTAAAATGGCGTGTAATTTACGGTACACAACAACAGAAAAACTTGTATTTAACCTTCGTTATGAATTAATGCTGCAGGAAAAATGTCTTTTTTGGCGGTGAAAAAAGAGCGATTCTTTTAGTGACCAGTGACTGGTATTTGATTGTAAAAACGCTGTTTTCTTTAAATGAATACAACAGAACAGGCTTATAAAACCCTTGGATATTCCACTGTGCTGTGAGCAGATAGCATTAAAATTTATAAGCAGCTGCATTGGACACACACTGGACTTCCATTCCAAATACCCCCACAAAATCAGAATTAGAACGTAAGAGAAGCAGTCTCTGAACAAGCTGAGACTCCCCCCAAAAAATGCTGTATAAAAATGAGTTCTTTATAAAGATAACATAAGCAGCCGTGGCAGCACCGTCCCTACTCATACAGTGAGAGCGGTATGAGCACCCAGCGTCGCGCCCGGACTTACATAGTTCGGTGACGTAACAGAATCCCGCCGGGTTCTCTGATTGGCTTTCATCTCTGCGACATGTCATGTAGGCTATGCCCTTCTTCCTCCCAGAGTTCTTTGCCCCATGTAACGCTATGTGCACACAGCCATTTTATCATGAAAAGCACACTTCGGCACTCGAAGTCCCCCAAAACTTTGACTTCGTTCAGACCGAAAGTTTTCCTGAAATTCTAAACGAATTCCACTTCGTTAGAATCAATTCCCCCATCTCTAGTTAGTGCACATTAATTATTTAGCACGTTCCACCCATATTCAGTGGCAAAAATGCATTGTAAGGATGGGTATTTGCCCCATGGATTGGGGTTGATTTACATCCTAAAATGTGGTGAGAAAAGTTAAAAGTAAAATATGGGGCAGAAATCCTAGGTTGTTCCTAGGATTTCTGCCATGTCTTACATGCCATATTTTTCAGGAGGAATGTAGCCTGAGAGTGACTCCACAATCAGCATTTTTGGAAACTTGTGATTATAGTTTTTAGAGCCAAAGTGAAGCATGTACTCAAAATAAATGGGAAATATCAAGAAAGGACTTTTGCTTCTCCCTCCTGACTGATCCACTTCTGGCCTTGGCTTGAAAAATTGCAGTGGCAGTTTCCAAAAGAACAATTGTGTCTGAAACCACCTTAACAGTAATAATGTACTAAGCCTCATCTCTTAATGTACATTTTCATGACTTGCCACAGGCAAATCCACTGTTGATTTTAGAGAAATCAATGGATGAAACTTGTTTTTCTGCAGATTTTTGTTTGTTGGGGTGGGAGTAATCATTATTGCATGTTACTCTTCAGATCAGGTAGGGCATGTTTAGCCTTACCGAAATTTTGCCAACAATTGCAAGAAAATCATAAAATCTACAGCATTTTCCAGACAGGAAAAAGAAGGTCCCCGTATAAACTCAGTATAACCAAAGTTTTTCAGAAACAAAAAATTGTGAAAAATAACCTGGGCTTACCCCGAGTCACTTTTGGTACTCGGGCACTGCAGGCCCGATTACTGACAGGCCCTTTCATTATATGCGGCTTCTCAGGGAGAATGGGGTCCGGGCACTGTCAGCGATCCCTTCCCTATATCAACTCCTCCGGCACAAAGGTGAAGGGAAACCATGGGGGGCAGAGAGCGAGTCCCCCGCTCCGCGTGGACTGGGGGGCCAGAGACTCGGGACGTCCGATTTCCCGACACGGCGCGTGGGGTCATCACGCTGGTGCGGGGGCCTGATGACATCCCCCCTGTGCCGCAAGAGGAAGGAGAGCGGCGGGGGCCGGACAGCGAGGGGCGGAGGGGCTGGGAGAGGAGCAGCGGGGACCAGGAAGTGTTTTTTTTATTTTAAAAACCCCTGTCTATGCCTCCCTATAGCCTCCCTGGGGGGAATAACCTGCCTTAGCCTCCCCAAAACCTGCTAGGGGGACCATAGCCTACCATAAACCTCCCTAAGCCTCCCTATGCCTTCCTTCCCTGTAGGGGGACCTATCCTCCAATACCTCCTATACCTCCTATACCTGCCAAAAGCCCCCTAAAACCTGCAGGGGGGCCTATAGTCCCCCATCCCTCCCTATACCGCCCATACCTGCTTATAAGCCTGCCTACCTGCCATAGCCTCCCTATCCTTTGCTGGGGGGATTATGCCTAGACCCTGTGGGGGGGACCTATCCCACCAAAAACACCTATATTTCCTATCCCCCTGCCTATGAGGATTATACCTCCCTAAAAATCCCTATGGGGCAATTTCCCAAACCTGCTAGGGGACATATACTGCCTATACCACCCTATGGGGGACTTTAGACCCCTATCATGCCTATAACCTCCCTAGGGGAACATTAAACCCTAACCACCTAACTACTGTGGGACATTAAAATGCATATCTGCCCATGGGGGACATTAAATGCCAGTAATTTTATTGGATAGGTTTTATTTTAAAATTCACCTACCACTGCGTTTTTACACCCGGTTATACTCGAGTCAATAAGCTTTTCCCGGTTTTTGTGGCAAAAGTAGGGGCCCCGGCTTATACCGGTGGCTTTTATCGATAATATGGATTGCTTATTCATTGGATACACTTGATTTTTCTTGTCTGGGAAAAAGTTGGTGATTGGTTGTATAATTTTTTTATGATTGCCGGCAAAAGTTTTGGGAAAATAAACCTGCAAAAGCCCAAAAGAGAAGACAAACTAAGGCATGTTCACAAAGGGATAAATTTTCGGGGCGTTTAAAATTTCCCCCGCAATTCCAGCAGGGCTTTTGGGGGCTCGCGGACTCCCCCCCGGGGCGGAGGAGGGCGGGGCCCCGCCCCCCCATAAAATTTTATTACTACGGGGGGTAAACCATATTTGACAATGTTTCTTTTCTTCCCCCCCAGCGATTGTGCGAGCGGGGAAAAGGGGGGTAATCCCCTACGAAAAATGGGTTACGCAAAGACTGGACGTATCTTGGCCCCTATTGAGCCAGTAGGGGTAAATAGGGCCCAAAAAATTCCCCAATTTTCCCCTGTGAACATAGCCTAACACTGATCTTTTACAGATCAAAACCAAAGGGGTACAACAAACCCCCCTTTAATGCAGTGGGCCCCGGAATAGCTACAGATTCTCTCTGGATTTATGTCCAGCATTTGAACATAAATTGGACAGAATCTAGAGACAAGCACATTTTTGGGATGACTTGGGTTTGGTGGTTTGCGTGTCACTTTGCACTGTTCTAGCCTTTGGAATGCACTAGGGAAAAATTTAGCTTCAGAATTTGAACTGAACAATGCATAGCTTAGCCAGACACTGATTATTAAGCAAAATATCTCTCGGATACAAGACTGGATGATACTGTATTGGGATGGTTTTACACAAGGGTTATACAGGTGCATTTTCAGAGCCCATATTACAACTGCAAATTTGAGCCAGATCCTTATGATTCTGATAGCGCTCAAGTAATTTAACATAAGACTGGGCTAGGATTAGGAACCATTGAATTGAATTTGCACAAGCAGTTTTTGGCACCCTATGCGATCGTCCTATATGCGAGTGCCAATGGCTACATTAGTTTAAATGCATTTCGTTCAGCCATTAGCAATCGCATAGGAGGCAGAATTATTGGTTGTCTTTTATTTCTATCCATAGAAGTAGATACAAACCCACCTTCACCAGGGGTTGGTCAGGGTATGTTACGTGAGATCTTCTGAGATTGGGCTTTGATGTACTGATGGATAAAAGTAACTTACATCACGTTTTGTCAGCCACTGGTATACATCTTAAAAAGGTATTCAGACATATAAAACATCGTAACCATAGGCTTTCAAAGACCAAGTGTAGTGTTCTAATGATTGTGCATTGGTAAAATCAAGGGTATTTGATTTATTTGAGGGACAAAATAAAATATCAAACCGCTATCCCTGTCCTTGGTTTAAATTAAAATCTGTCTTTTTTTCAACTATACTAACTATGGAACTATGCTACGTTAAAGAAACCAGATATATTCACTAGTACACTACACTTGTCTATAGAAGCCTAAGGGTACACCAGAGAATAACTTTTGTCCAGATTCCTTTTGGATCCATTTGAATTTGCCTTCACAAGACAACTAAAGGATAGTTATAGATAAAACTTATACCTGCACAATTTCAGTTTGCTACATGTGATATTCCAGTGATTAATGATTCATATGTTGTAGTATAAATCCCAGAAGAATGAAGCAAAGATTCTTCTATGGTCCACGAAAGTCTTAAATTTTGCATGAGTAAAAGCAATTGGACTAATTTGGATAAAAGTAAAAAGTATAAGCAATGCTTCTAAACCCTAAAGCTATGTAGGTAGCAAGTCATCTTTGCTTCTGGGACTGAATAGGCAGGTTGCACATTCTGTACAAATTCCTGGAATCTTTGCATATATTCCCAATCTCCTGTAGACCAGAGAAAAGCTCCAGCCAGGAAGGTTGGAAGGGGGCGAGGGGGGGATTGAAGCTGACGCTGAGTCTTTAAAAGGTCTAATTCTTCTTAAGTTGCATTCATTTCTAAGACAGTGTCTAGAGTGAAGAACCAAGATGAAGTTTTTTGTTGCATTGTGGCGCTTGTGGTGCTTCTGGAAGTTTTCACAGGTAAGCAGATTCTGATTTGGAAGATTTAGAAATGTGTATTAGTTTTAATGATGTTCTTGATTTAATTGCATGTATGAGTTTTGAGTATAAACGATGAATATTATTAAATTTGCATCCGCAAACACCCTCTTTATAATAACTTTTCATTATGTTAATAAATGAGCAGAACTATTAATTAAGATATACAGAAAAAAAAATTGTGAATAAAATTGCTTAGAAATGCACCTGCATATACAGAATTAAGAAGTTGGTCTCATTACAGGCACTAGTGGCATATTGGTATAACAAGTCACCAATGTCTGATCAATGAGGGCCAAAGTGGTTACCGTAATTAAATGCCTAAGAGGCTAGGAATGTTTCATACCAAATCATCTCTTGAAGACCCCTCTGCATTTCTCTAGCCCTGTTGCCATGTTGTTCTAGCAATTGGTGGAAATTACAGTGGTCAAACCTGTACTAATGAGACGTTGGTGGCATTTCCTTTTAAAAGCTATTCCTCTTTATTGCAATACATCAGATCATTAATTTGTATTGCAGTGAATAAGAAATGTAGAGCGCTCTTCCATAAAAAACTGCTGATGTGTTTGAAAAAGGTCTATAAAAATGTTTTCCCTGTTAAGAATATCTGGCAAAACAAGGAAAGCACCAGCATTGCCCTTTGGATTTGGGTCAATGTCAAATTCGACCCAACTTTAATCAATCCAATTTTGGTTGGTCCGAATCCAATTTTGGCGAAATTCGCCGAATTTTTTTTTACCTTGTCCCTAAATTGGGATTATTATGTTTTACAGATTTTTAAGAGTTAACTTACCTCTGCATCACTCCAGGTCCGGCGGGGCTCCCGGTGCAGCATTACTTCCAGTCTGACATCAATTCCTTTTAACGTTACCCCTATGTTTCGTTAACCGGAAGTGACGCTGGACCAGAAGAACCGCAAGTTCACATGTAAAAATGCACAAAAAACCCTAAAGTTAACCCCAATTTGGAGTTAAGAATAGGGTTAGGGCTGGAAAAAAAGCCCTCATGATGAATAAAGAACCCTAACCCTAATCCTAATTTAGAGTTAAGGATAGGGTTAGCACTAGGGTTAGGGCTAGAAAAAAAGTCTCCTGATGTATGTGTGTTGAAGTGAACAGAAAGAGATTTGCTCTAGTACGGACAGCTCTATGCATACTGTAATAGAACAGTCCATCTTGTTCTGTCGCTCTCTTACACAAATTATAAGCAGATCCCTCACACTGAACAAATTGAAAATTCTGCTCATGTCATGTGGAATCTGATTTCTCAGGAGTGAAACACTCTTCTGAAAGAAGACTTTTGTCCATTCATATTTTTTCAACAGACTTAAGTCAACATACTGTTGAAACAAACCTTGCCCTGTCTCATCCTGACTCCAAATTTTTCAAAACTCAAAGCATGGCCAATCATTTTTGAAGTGTTAAAACTTGATGCCTATTAAAATGGAATTATTATCAAATAAAGGTCTTACTTGGTTTGAGAGCATGGGCAACTTACTGGCTGAAAATAAACAATGAGTACAGGATGCAGTACACCGGTAAAAAAAGTTGGTTTTCACAAAAAGAAAAAATATTTAAAAAATGATGCTCCTATGACCAGTTATTTTTCATATACTAGACACTTTAAAGGAGTTGTCCATCCCTTAACTCCTTAATGACCACCCACCGGCTTTCGATGTCGGTTGGTGCAGGTCGTTCGTCTGCAGCGACGTCTTTTGGCGTCGTTGCAGACATCGAGTTTGCGGCTCCCGGCGCTGCAGCAGCGCTGAGATTGGGGCTGTACTACACAGCCCTGTTCCCAGCACAGCTCCTGCAAGCATCGGGGAGCGGAGGAAGCCCCCTTTCTCCCGTTTTTAACCCTTTTTATTTTTTGCAGTTGACCCCCCAGGCAATCAAAAGATTTCCCCCGCCTTTCGGTGAAACGGGGCACCTGTGACCCAAAGAGCCCCGGGAAAAGCTGCTTAGTCAGCCCTTGGACTAGAGAGCCCAAGGGCTGTCGTGTAACAAACCAGTATCAGGGGAGACGTGGGTGCCCGATCATGCCTGTTAGAAAGACACAGATTTTAAAGTATTCGCATATGACTATGAAAAGCATTACAAAGTGAAAAAAAAGGGTTTTAAAACAGTTCTGCCACCATCAGCATCGGGATTTTTAAAAAAAAAGTAAAAAACATAAAAAGTGTAAAAACAAATATAAATAAATAATAAAATAAAAATATTTAATAAAAAATAATTGTGCATTACACACAAAAAAAAACCTGCACATATTAGGTATCCGCATGACCGTAATACCCTGTAGAATAAATCTAACAAGTTATTAAGTGTGAAATGTGAATAGTGTAAAAAAAATGTAAAAAAAAATTCTTCAATTATTTATAAGTGAACTTAAACTATTCCCCCATAAAGTACAACTCAACTTGAATAAAACAAGGCCTCACACAACTGCATCATTGAAAAAATAAAAAAAGTTACAACTGTTGAAACACAAGGAGGCAAAAACGAAAAAAAAAATGTTATGGTCATTAATTTTCAGGCATTCGGCTTAAGGGGTTAAAGAAAAAAAATCATTTTATATTAAATTATTATAAATCATAAAATAACAAAACAAAGTTTACTTACCTTTCCTATTAGTTGGGGATCCAGTGTAGAAGTTCCAAAGATTGTTCTGTTCTTTGCTTCTTAGGCCAAGTTCACACGGCTTATTCAAGCCGTAATTGCGGGACGGATTTCGCCCGCAGTTATGGCTTGAATAAGGGGCGGGACGGGGGCGGGGGCGCGGCAGCCCCATAGACAATGCATTATTTACGGCGCGTCCGCGCCGTAAATAATGTTGCTGTCACTTTCTCCCCCCCCCGCGGCAGATTCGCCGAGCGGGGAGGGGCGATGGAATCCACAGTTCTCTATGAGAACTGTGGATTACCGTAATGACAGGACAGTTTTGGAGCCATACTGCGGGCGCAAATACGGCACGCAGAAACGGCTCCAATCTGGCCCCAAATAGCCGGTGAAACGAGGCCTTAGCGGTGGGCATGTGATGCCACATGCCATACTATAGGTTTACTATAAAACTATAGGAACCATGTTGATATTTAGTGTTGTGGACTAGATTCAGGTTAATGTAGTTTTTTTTGGCAATATTCACCCAAAAAATGTATTATAAGTTTAGTCGAACACATGTCAATCCAAACAGAAACTGTTTTGCTAAACACTAATTAGAGCTTGGACAAAGTATTTTGATGCCATAGGCAAATTAGACATTTAGGGTCACATGAATGAAAACTGTCTAGTTCTAAAACTCACTTTGTTCCCCATAGCAACCAATCAGGGCACCCCTTTCATTTCATATAGTGCTCCGGAAAAATGAGAGGGGCGCTCTGGTTGCTATGGGCAACAAAGTGAATTTTAGACTTAGACAGTTTTCATATATGTCACCCTTAGCATCCACCCCATGAAAAATACTGCCAATTCTATACCTCCTTGTGCTCCCTTCATGTCTGGCATGAGGTGATGCCATAGGTAACTACCTACCTCTGCCTACCTGTCACCTCGATACTAATCCCGATAGCATGGCACGTGGCTGCTTATTGGTTACAGTGGTCACATGCTGGCCACTAGTAAACAAAGAACAGAGCATTCTCTGCAATCTACGGTGGATCACTGGACAATTGGAGATGTAAGTACACTTTATTTTGTTATTTTATGACATTGACTGGGTTTTTAATTTATTCCAAAGTGTGGCCAACCCCCTTTAGAATCATTTATGAGTATTGTGATAAATTATAAATTTAAGAAATAAAATGTAAGCTCATGATTAGTTTTGAGTTTCAGATTCTGTTCCAAGTCAAATTCTTTTTGGTCAATTTATACCAAAGTTTATTCAGACCAACCCTAATCAAAGCACTTGCATTTGGGTGGAGCGATGTGAATTTTAGTGTAATCTAACAAAAAAAAAAGGCTCTAACTGTAAACATAACCTTTAAACCTAAGTTAGGGTTTTTAGACCTTTTTAGGGTTAATGACCTCTCCATGGTGCCTGCAGGTCCAGTGGCCTCATAGCTCCAATGTAATTCCTACTTCAACGTCACTTCCAGTCCCATGACTCATTAAGACCCTTCTTGACAGATGGTCATAACAATATAGAGCTAAGTTTTTCCCTCCCAGCCTTCCAAAAGTCATAATTTTTTTAAATTTCCATCTACAAAGACATAGAAGGCTTTTTTTTTTGTGAGGGAGATGTACTTTCCTTGGGTCATTTCCACCGCCCACAATAATGGGTAAAAATTCTAAGTGGGGCGAAATGTGAAAAAATTTACTTGCTCCAAGTAAGTGGGGGTTTTGTTTTTACAGTGTTCCCTTTTTGGTATAATTTATGTTTTATTTATATCCTGCAAGTTGATATAATTCTGGAAATACCAAAATATGTAGGGATTTTTTATGTTTTGGTACCGTAAAAAAATTCAAACATTTCCAATTTTTTAAATTTGTGCCGCAGCACCATTTCCTGCGACCAAAAACTTTTTGTACATCTTAGGGATTAAGTAGCAGGGAACGGAGGTGGATCTGTTCCCTGCTGTTATTGGCCAGTGTCAGCTGCAGTTAGCAGCTGACACAAGCCTTTTATGTGATGGGATTATGAGTAAACTGTACATAAACTTTATCGGCCCAGGTTTTACTTAATCCTGTGTCATAAAGGGGTCGGGTGGAGGTGACATTGGAGCGACAGCACCATTTGACCCGGAAGCACCGCAAAGAGGTAAGTTAAAACTGTTCTAAAACTCAAACCTCTAACCAATGTAGACTCACAGTTAGGATTAGAGCGAAGGACACATTGAAAAAGTTTCTGCAAGTTTGGTCAAACTAGTGTTGAACAACACAGCTGATGACAAATCAGTGTAACCTCATATTAGCAAAAATAAAGGACCAGTCAAAATGACTATTTTAAAACTATAATGATTTGTATATAAAAATACAAACTAAGGCCAAATTACAGCCAAAGGTGGGGAACAAGAAATTTCTGAGTAGGAGGCAATATAAGTCCCAATGCCACCTGGGAGAAATTTAACAGCTGCAGTTCACTAATAAACAATTACTACCACACCAATCCACCAGGGGTCAACTGCACATTGGAAAAGTACCAGTTCACACCAGTATGCAGAAATGCCACAATACAACACTGGGGCTTATATTGCCTACTACTAGGAATAGTTCATTGTCCAGCCATTTAGCTGTAAGCATAACCTTATGTTTATGTTTTTAAGTAAACAATGTTCCATTTTTCTGTGATTTTTTTTAGATACAAGAATAATGGAAAAAAGCACAATACAATGAAAGACAAAACAATAATGTCACTCTATAACAGAGCAGTCATATTATGTCACATATTATTTCTGTGATTTTTTATATACAAGAATAATGAAAAAAGCACAATACAATGAAAGACAAAACAATAATGTCACTCTATAACAGAGCAGTCATATTATGTCACAAACGACCACATTGTCACGGTGCACGTTTCCACCATGAAGCAGCAAGGCACGGTAGGGGTTAATCCCTCTAGTCAGTCGACACACCCAGAGAGAGGCCGGGCTTATGAGCTTAGGAGTTCCAGCTCAGCTCCAAATCAAGTCAGAGGGTGTGTCGCACTGGCCAATAGGAGGGCCCGGAGGCCGCACCAATCGTCTGCTGGGGCGGGCTCTGGGTTCCTCATTTAAACTCCCTCATTTCTCTCAGTCCTTGCCTGAGAAAGGTTTCCCCTTGCTTCTTCCTGTGTTTCCTGTTTGTATTTGCTCTCCTGATTTCTGACCTCGGCTCAATTCCTGACCTCGCCTTTGCCTCCGACTTTGTACTGCGCTCCTGACCATGTTTGGACCCCGGCTTGCTTTTTTGACTATTATTTTGGCTTACGGTTCTTGGCATATACGTTCCCGTACTGTGACTGACCAGGACTGTTGGACTTTGAGTTTCCCTGACGGCCCTGCACTTAGCAGCATAGGGGCTGTCGTCCAGTTGGGGTTTGCTGCCTAGGGCAGCACGCCAAGTAGGCAGGGACAGTGGGCTGGGTGGCAGTCAGGGCCCACTGCACCTCCTCTGAGGTAACATTTTCTCAGGCCGTACTATACTGCTCCCCAGGTACCATGAACCCCATGATTGAACTGGTGGAGCAGATGCAGGGACTTACCCAGTTAGTCCAAGACCTGGCACTGAGGGTACAGCACCGAGAGACCTCCCAGGGTACCCCACATGGTGGGAACACTCCGACATCGCTTTCCCCTTCGGAGGAACCCTCCATTCAGCTACCTGATAGGTTTTCGGGAGACAAGAGGGCTTTTCTGACTTTTAAGGAGGGATATTGGCTGTATTTTTGATTCCGCCCACGTACCTCTGGTAATGAGGAACAGAGAGTGGGGATTTTCATGTCCCTTCTCCAAGGTTCCCCCCCCCCCGGAGTGGGCCTTCTCACTACCCCCTGACTTACTGGAATTGTCTTCTGTAGACAGATTTTTTGTCTCTTTGGGACGTCTCTTCGACGACCCTTATAGGGAGGCGGTGGCTGAAACTCAGCTCACCACCTTAAGGCAGGGTAAGAGGACTGTAGAGGAGTACGCCTCTGACTTTCGTCGCTGGTGCGTTCCTTCGGGGTGGAATGACCCAGCACTCAGGTGCCAGTTCTGGGTATGATTGGCTGACCATGTTAAGGACATGTTGGTGGCCTATCCTACTCTGGGCACTCTGGACGACGCCATCGCTTTGGCAGTCCGATTAGACAGACAGTTTAGGGAGAGACGTCGGGAGCAGACCCTTTCCCCAGTGCCCTGCCTTACTCCACTACTCCGTTCTGCCACTGCCCCAGAGCCTTCATGTATGGTGATACCCCCTGAGGAGCCTATGCAGGTAGGGGCCTCTTCTGCGGGTACTGCCAGTGACCGCAGGACCTCACGTCGCACCCAGGGACTGTGCTTCTACTGTGGCGGAGAAAGTCATTGCATCGGTGAGTGTCCCAAAAGGAGATCCGGGCCGGAAAAACTCCAGCGCCTAGGTGGCTCGCGGGAAAGTCACCTAGGCGAACAGGTATTCCCTATTGTATCAAAAAAGCTGTTGTTGCCCGTGAAAATTTCATACTTTTCTTTGTGTGAATCCGGGAATGCTTTTGTAGATTCAGGGTCTGCTTCCAATTTTGTGGACGCCTTATTCGCTAAGCGCCTGGGCCTTCACTGGGGGCCTCTAATGGATCCCATGGGGGTTGTGGCTATTGATTCTACCCCATTGGCTAAGGGCATTATTCAGAATGGCACCCCAGAACTTGAGGTGCTAGTTGGGTCTATGCATAAGGAGAAATGTACACTCTTTATCATGGAGGGCTTACCCGCTGATGTTGTTTTGGGGTTGTCCTGGCTTAGAGACACAGCCCGGTTATTGATTGGAGTTCTGGAGAATTAATTAGGTGGGGAAAACAGTGTTTTGACAAAGGTCTCCCTATGGTTCCAGGATCTAAAAATCTTAAAGCTGATGCAATATCTAGAAGCTTCTGTGCCAGTCACTCACCTCGGGAGGATCCAGTACCTATATTACCCAAGGAGGCAATTGTCTCTGCCATGTCCCCCGATTTAGCCACTGAGATTAAGACACACTAGGACATGAGACCTGCTAATTGTCCTGCATCTAGAGTCTTTGTCCCTACTCCGTTTCGGCTATGCTTGTTAAAGGATTTGCATGATTCGGTATTATCAGGACATCCCGGAGTGTCTGGCACAAAGAGGCTCATCTCTCGCAATTACTGGTGGCCTTCTCTGTATCGGGATGTGGAGGCCTACGTGGCAGCGTGTGACATTTGTGCTAGGGCAAAAGTTCCCAGAACTTGTCCTCCTGGGAACTTTGTCCTCTCCCCACACCTAGGCACCCATGGACTCACATATCCATGGACTTTATGACCGATCTTCCTACCTCTGAAGGTAAGATGGTCATTTGGGTGGTGGTGGATCATTTTAGTAAGATGTGTCATTTGGTTCCATTAAGAGGTTTGCCGTCGTCCAAGAAGCTTGCCGAGCTTTTCATCAAACACATTGTCAAACTACATGGGTTACCCGAGAATATTGTTTCTGACAGAGGGGTCCAATTCGTGTCCCGTTTCTGGAGATCTCTCTGTAAGGCTCTGGGTATCACCCTATCCTTCTCCTCGGCTTTCCACCCTGACTAATGGGCAGACGGAGAGGATGAACCAAACCGTTACACAAAAACTTCGTTGTTTTATCTCTGATCAACAGGCGGATTGGTTTAAATACCATTAGTAGAATTTGCGATTAACAATCAGGATAATAGTTCATCTGAGGTCTCTCCATTTTTTTGCAACTATGGTTTTCACCCGAGACATGCATCTTTATCCAGCGCTACGTCCGATCACAATGGGGTGGATGCTATCGTTAAAGATCTGTGCACAGTCTGGGCCCAAGTTCAGAAGAACTTGGTCAACGCCCAGAGCATCCAAAAAAGAAAGAGTGACAAAAGACGCCTTTGCTCTAGTGGTTTTGCTGTGGGGGATAAAGTTTGGTTGTCCACCCAAAATCTTCGCCTAAAAGTGCCTTGCGGTAAATTAGCTCCACGATTTGTGGTTCCTTATGTGGTGCAGGAAGTGGTGAACCCGGTGGCATACCGTCTTAAGTTACCTCCCTCCCTCCGGGTTCATAACGTTTTTCACCAGTCACTATTAAAGAGGTAAATTCCATCTCCGACTTCACCTTCGATACCCTCTCCTCCGATTAGTGTAGAGGGTCAGTTGGAATATGAAGTCGCCCGCATCGTAGACTCCCGTAGAGTGCAGAGGTCCTTGCAGTACCTTGTCCACTGGAAGGGTTATGGTCCGGAGGAGAGGTTGTGGGTTCCGGCCAGGTTCATCCACGCTGAATCTCTGATCAGGGAATTCCACGACTCTCACCCGGACAAACCCAAACCAGGGAAGGGTCCAGTGGCCCCTCCTAAAAGGAGAGGTACTGTCACGGCGCATGTTTCCGCCGTGAAGCAGCAAGGCACGGTAGGGGTTCATCCCTCTAGTCAGTCGACACACCCAGGGAGATGCCGGGCTTATGAGCTTAGGAGTTACAGCTCAGCTCCGAATCAAGTCAGAGGGTGTGTCGCACTGGCCAATAGGAGGGCCCGGAGGCCGCACCAATCGTCTGCTGGGCGGGCTCTGGGTTCCTCATTTAAACTCCCTCATTTCTCTCAGTCCTTGCCTGAGAAAGATTTTCTGTTTGTATTTGCTCTCCTGATTTCTGACCTCGGCTCACTTCCTGACCTCACCTTTGCCTCCGACTTTGTACTGCGCTGCTGACCGTGTTTGGACCCTGGCTTGCTTTTTGACTATTCTTTTGGCTAACGTTCTTGGCATATACGTTCCCGTACTGTGACTGACCCGGACTGTTGGACTTTGAATTTCCCTGACGGCCCTGCACTTAGCAGTGTAGGGGCTGTCGTCCAGTTGGAGTCTGCCGCCTAGGGCAGCACGCCAAGTAGGCAGTGACAGTGGGCTGGGTGGCAGTCAGGGCCCACTGTACCTCCTCTGACTTGACAAACATGTTGTCTGCTCTATAATGAGTGACCATATCGAAAATGATTAAAATAATGGATTAAAAGGGTAACAGGGAAAGTATAAATTCAATAGGAGTGTGTACTGGTTATTCCTAATTTGTATCTGTAGATTCAGCAGTTCACCTATCAAATATATCCTCAGGTAACAGCAAAATCTTCTTTATGTGCTCCATACTGGTTTATTAGAGCGGTGGTGCAAGGACCATGCGGTGAAACCAACAAGATCTGCCAGTGTATCCCAACAATAATCATAAAGTGCACTATATGCAAATAGTAATGTAAGAGAAGAAAATATATCTTCCGCTAGTTCAATAATCTTCTTTTTTCAGCCGTTTCATGACCAAAGCTCTCATGTTGCAAAGACCATTTCTTTCCACATGGGCTTTCCCATCCAGTGAGCACCATACAGATAGGAGCTGTTGATGTTAGTATAAGTGGTGCAAACTTTTCTTAGTGTCTGCACTCTTCTCCTATCGGTGTGCCATGGATCGGCACTCATGGGGTAAAATTACATGGCGCCGTCTCAGAGTGGTTGCAGTGTTGTTGTACTGTGGTCAGGAACCACATTGGGCATATTGCTCCTGTGTCTTCAATTTGCTTACTAACTGTCTGCACGAATTTGCACAATGTTATCCATTATCGATGTTATCCATGTTAATGGCCAGGCAGTTTTGGTGACCTGCGGATTCATCTGGCCACTTATCAAACAAATTAAAACAAAAGTGACGCATGCCACATGCTTCAAGGATGGACTGCAACCATACTGAGACGGCACTGCGTATTTCTACAGTGTTTCAAAGATTACGCATGCATCTCTAGTTTTCTATGCCGATTACCATAGACAAAATAATAACTGATTTCTTCCTCAGGCTACATCTACACAGCTATGTTAAAATGCAGTCCATAATCTGACGGCATTTTAACATTGCTGTACCGCGGCTTTTTGATTTTCTACAGTCTTTGCAGTACTTGGTACAAACGGATTTTCGCCGGATACAGAATACTGAATCCGCTAAAAATCCAATGAGAATCCAATGCTGTGTAGACACAGCCTACCAGAAAATAATTATTTGATGATAGCCTACATTAGTATGGTATATACTACTGGCAGAGTGTTGCGCTTTGGCTCCCATGCAAAGTCGGGGATAGGGTTTTTAAAAAAATTTTTACATTAGTTCTGGGCCAATGTCATTTCTGGTTAACATAACATAGGGATTAGTGTCGACCTCAATCCCTGTATCACTCTAACTGGAAGAGATGCCAGGTTGATTGTGCCAAATATAAAAATACATAAAAAATCTTAACCCGAACTTAGGGTTAGGTTAAAAATAAGGATTAAAGTTGGGGATATCATAACCAAGTCGGGCTGAACAAGGACCTATTTAAGCAACACTAGCAGAGATTAAGGGCGACATGTATGAACGAGGCTGCGTCAGAATTCTGGTGTCAAAAAGCTGTAGTAGACCAGTTGTATAGATGTATGAACACCAAAGACACTTGGGGGTGTCGCACCGCATTAGTAGAAGTTGAAACATTTATGATTCTCTGACGCCAAAACTTTGGCGCAGAACAGTTAGAACAGCCAGACCAGGGTAAAGGTGGTGCCTGGTATTGGCTCTACACTGCGCCTGTATGCGTGACCTGCAGAAGAACAGCCAGGCCAAGTTAAAGGTGGTGCCTGAGCCAGACTTGTGGTATTGGCTCTACACTGCCCTGTATGAATGACCTGCAGAAGAACAGCCACACCAGGGTAAAGGTGGTGCCTGAGCCAGACTTTTGGTATTGGCTCTACACTGTGCCTGTATGTATGTACTGCAGAAGAACAGCCAGACCAGGGTAAAGGTGGTGCCTGAGCCAGACTTGTGGTATTGGCTCTACACTGCCCTGTATGTATGACCTGCAGAAGAACAGCCAGACCAGGGTAAAGGTGGTGCCTGAGCCAGACTTGTGGTATTAGCTCTACACTGCCCTGTATGAATGACCTGCAGAAGAACAGCCAGACCAGGGTAATGGTGGTGCCTGAGCCAGACTTGTGGTATTGGCTCTACACTGCCCTGTATGTATGACCTGCAGAAGAACAACCAGGCCAGGGTAAAGGTGGTGGTATTGGCTGTACACTACGCCTCTATGTATGACCTGCAGAAGAACAGCCAGAGCAGGGTAAAGGTGGTGCCTGAGCCAGACTTGTGGTAATGACTCTACACTGCCCTGTATGTATGACCTGCAGAAGAACATCCAGACCAGGGTAAAGGTGGTGCCTGAGCCCAAGTTGTTGTATTGGCTCTACACTGCCCTGTATGTATGAACTTCACAAGAACGGGTTCATACATTCTGGCGCAGTCTACACTACCTTAAAGTGATTTAGAAATGGTCTATCAGCGGCAGAATTCATATATGTCGCCCTGAATCTTTAATTGTATAATTTGATATCTTGTGGCTATTTCAGTCTTTCATATTCTTTCCTATTTCATAAGCAAGTATTTTGAGTGGTATATTCCCAAGGGGTCTTTTTATTCCTTGGCCAATCACCAATCAGCAAAAAAGGCATACAATTTTTCCTGGTTTGTAGGGATATGGCTGTGCGGCAAAGAACATAGCAAGCTGCCCTTGGTGAATCGAGTCTAAATCGTGCCTGACAACCATTCTGTATGATGTCAACAAACCCACAATTGTATTTTCTTGTTTTCTTTTACATAAAAATCATATTTTGGAGTCAGGATAAGAAACTGGCTATTTTATATGCAGGGTCGGGTTGGCCCACCAGAGTACCAGACGATTTAAACTTGGACTCAACAATGTATCCCTAATTTTTCAGGGCCTCAAAGGTAAAGTAGAAGACAACCTCATTTAGAGAGATGTTCCCATAAATGCATTTCAGAGTAACAGAGAGAATGAGGAGGGAGGCACATGCAGCTGTCTTCCCCATTCATTTCTGTAGGAGTACTGAATAAAGCCATGCAAGTGTGCCTTCCTGGGAACCTCGAATTTTAAAATCAATCATCAGATATCCTGTTAAAGAGGACCCGTGACTAGTGTTGAGCGATTATTATAGACAAAGTTGAAATCGGCACAGTTTTTATGTTGATCGGATTTTTTAGATCACGCGATAATTTAGGTTAAAATCTGTGCATCATCTATTAATATCGCGCCATTTTCAGCGCTTCCTGTCATTTTGGCGGCCAGCAAATCAGCTTACAGAATAGAGCAGGGTGAGATGTGTGTGCGACGTCATGACTGGGATGTGTATGGTTGCGACTGGCTGGAAAAATCACATGACCTCGTTTTACATAGAACAGCCCTTCCTGTTCATGATCAGTGTCTCTCAGCGTCTCATAGCAGTAGGACGTGCGCTCTGCCTGTGTCCAAACAGCTCAGCGAAATTATTCTATTTCTTCACAGAGAAAGCTCTACTGTTGTGATCCTTACAACTCAGTTAGATCAGAGATTTGAAGATTTTATGTAGTATGGTAGAGAATGTTAAAGGAGCATATACCGCTGTAAAGTCACAGGGGAGAGCCGGGGGGGGGGGGTGGGGGGGGTCCCCGCATGCGAACACAGACAAGCTCTTTAAAGAATACTGGAGATAGTTCACCAAGACTTAGTGTAGACATTGCAGTGCAATAGCTTTAATATTAATAGTTTTCTATTGAAATATTTCCAGGATATTGGGCAGCCTGAACTTATATTAGGATACACATCTTTTCTAGTAACTGCAGGTCTCTTTGTTAGGTGCAAAACTCCACTTTTATTATCAGTATACATTTCAGATAGGTGTTCTTTTTCAATTTTGCCCATTCCAGCTTTGTTGATATAGCCACCTTGCAGTTAAATTAGAATCCAGCAATTTTGTAGTCAGCACAGGTTGATAGGTGCCAAAAATACCTTTTATTATCTGAATACATTTCAGATACGTGTTTTTTCACTTTGGCGCAGTACAGCTTTGTTGATAGAGCTACTTTGCAGTTAAATGTGAATACAGCAATTTGTAGTACACCCAGGTAATTTGATAGGTGCCAAAAAATCCTTTTATTATCCGTATACATTTCAGATAGTGTTTTTTCACTTTGCACAGTACAGCTTTGTTCATTGAGCACCTTGCACTTAAATGTGAACACAGCAATTTTGTAGTCACCACACGTGAATTGCAAGGTGCCAACAAATACCTTTTATTATCGAATACATTTCAGATACGTGTTTTTTCACTTTGGCGCAGTACAGCTTTGTTGATAGAGCTACTTTGCAGTTAAATGTGAATACAGCAATTTTGTAGTCACCACAGGTGAATTGAAAGGTGCCAAAAATACCTTTTAATATCCGTATACATTTCAGACAGGTGTTTTTTTCACTTTTGGTCAGTCAAGCTTTGTTGATAGATCTACTTTGCAGTTAAATTTGAATCCAGCAACTTTGTAGTCACCACAGGTTGATAGGTGCCAAAAAATACCTTTTATTATCCCGTATACATTTCAGACAGGTGTTTTTTTCACTTTTGGTCAGTCAAGCTTTGTTCATAGAGCTACTTTGTAGTTAAATTTGAATACAGCAATTTAGTAGTCACCACAGGTTGATAGGTGCCAAAAAATACCTTTTATTATCCGAATACATTTCAGATACGTTTTTTTTTTCACTTTGGCGCAGGCCAGCTTTGTTAATAGAGCCACCTTGCAGTTAAATTTGAATCCAGCAATTTTGGTTTGATTTGAGGGATTTGAGAATAGCTGTGATTTGCCGTCTTTTAATAAGAGACTTTCCAAAACTCTTCCATACCTTCTCAAATTTTTATATTTCTGAACATGGAGCGAAATTCAGGTGTTAAGCGAGCAAAGAGGGGGGTAGGACATGGAGGTAGAGGTACGAGAGAAGGTGCTCCTTCCAGTGCTGGCGACAACACGCATGCCAGCGGATCGGCAGTTACAGGACCGTCAGGCCTGTCATCGCTGGGTCAGGGCCCTGTGAATCTCAGTAACGAACAGCGTCGCCAATCTGTTCTTCAGTGGTTAATGCAACCTGCATCCAGCACAATTGTCATGTTTTGAATTTTTGGGGGCATTTTGCTGTGAAATGCAGCTATACTACAGGTCCTATTGTAAAAAATGTGGTTTCTAACAGACATTTGTTCTTCACAATTGTCAAGAGTGGCTCAAGGGTGATGGTGCTGTCAGAAACAGGAAGAGGTAGGACACTGTTAATGGACACATATTGCAAAATGACTTGTTTTTGCAAGATCTTTAACATAGCTATCAATCCCTATATTGAGACAACCCATTTAATACAATTAAAAAAGAGAAACAAAGACATGGTGGGATTCCATCCTATTTTAAAAATGTGTTTTCTAGAATTAAACTACTAAAAAACTTGCATGTACAAAATAGCTGGTAAAAAAATTCCTCTGAATTGTACAAGGGAGGTACAGGAAAACTTGACCAGATGTAGGTTATTCAGAGGACATGGAGTATGGAGCACGGACAGAGAACAAAGTACAGAGACAATTTCCTCCAGCACGTTGAGTAAATGAGAAAAAGAATGCCAAGAAAAAGGGCACCTGGGTGGAACAGGAGCGTTAACCACCAGTATTTCCAAGTGAAGCTCAATTGGTCCGCACTCATATGGAGGGGCAAGCGCTACCCAGGACAGGGACAGTATATGTCCAGTGAAACTAAAATGGTGGTTGAAAGACTCCTTTTTCTGGCACTTTTTAATCTGTGGGTCATGTAGATTTAAGGGTCATGCTGCGGTCCAGGACAGGGATAGTCTATGTCCAGTTGAACTAAAATGGTGGTTGAAAGACTCCTTTTTCCGGCACTTCTTAAATCTGGGGGTTATGCAGGTTTGAGGTTCATGCTGTGGCCCAGGACAGGTATAGTCAATGTCCAGTTCAACTAAAGTGGTGGTTGAAAAACTCCTTTTTCCGGCAATTTTTAATCTATGGGTCAGTCAGGTTTAATGGTCATACTGTGGTACAGGACAGGTATAGTCAATGTCCAGTTCAACTAAAATGGTGGTTGAAAGACTCCTTTTTCCGGCACTTTTTAAATCTGGGGGTCATGCAGGTTTGGGGCTCATGCTGCGTTCCAGGACAGGGATATTCAATGTCCAGTTCAAGTAAAATGATGGTTCAAATCATACTGCCTTCTGGCACTTTTAATTTGTGGGTCATGCAGGTTTAAGGGTCATGCTGTGGTGCAAGACAGGGATAGTGAATGGTCTGTGAGTTTTTTTCTGTGGCTTTTATAACCTAAGTGTGTTGCCTAAGATGTAGCACGTATCCATTTGACTGTTGTGGATTTTAATTCCAGCTTCTCCAGCCCTGTTTGGGTGTAAGAATTAAGGTGTTGTTGCTCTCCCATAGACTTTAATGGTCATCGGTGATAATCTATCATCGACCATTGAATATCTTATTGGTTATTGCCGTTATCGACCATCGACCCGATGACGATAGTCAACGTAATCGCTCATCACTACCCATGACATCTTCTTCTAAAAATATATTACTGAGTCTGTCAGCTGCGTGTTGCCATTTGTGGGTGTTACCTGCACAATCTGGCACTGTCCAATCAGTGCTTACAGAATTAGTGTGTACGCCTTGATAACTTGAACGGTAACACCCAATTGATTGATTCAGCAAAAATTTTTCAAAAGGAATAACAGAAGCACAGCACAACACAGAGCGAAGATGTTATTTGAAAGGGAATGCAAGCATTTTCTACAACAGGCATGAAAATAGATTGGCTACAGGTCAAAAGTACTTAAACCTGACCACATGCATGTCCTGTATAGAATGAAAGTGGGCCCTCTCAATAATTTTCTCTGGTGTACCAAGCAACTTCAGCCCGACATGGTTTGTATCTAAGTATAAGACCTAATATTTTTCCCTGCAGTACTACAACTTATAATTTTAATACCCACCAAAGGCAAATTCACAGTGGGGTACATTTATGATGGTAATTGTGCTAGAATTCTACATGGCGTACATGTCCTACACACAACACATTTATTAGGTGTTTTAGACAGTTCCTAGACACTTTTTGCAGTGCGGCCAAAAAAAGGGTGGGGTCTTGGGGTAAATGGGTGTGGCTCAGCATAAAAGAGGGTGATTTAGTGTGTGACACCGCATGCCAAAATGTTGCCGCAGTCAGTGGCATAAGGTAAGTCAACTTAAAAATGGTCTAAATTTAGACTCAGCAGATTTATCAATACTATGAGGAATGTAGCACATTGTAAGTCTGTCTAGTCTAACTTTAAACTGATTCTTAGACAGTATGGATAAATCTGCCCAGTGTCTCTCCGATGAACTGTTGGCAAATCACCAGGATACACCACGATTTCTGTTGATAATTCTAACTTTACAGTGCCGGATGATTTGGATGCTGGTTGGCTCCAGGCAAAACAATTCTGAGCAGGATTCTTTGAAAGAATGGACATGTTCATTCTTTGTTTTACGCACCATTATTTTGAAATCAGTGGTGTGGAAAATTCATGTTGTAATTTATAGTATGCAGTACAGTGTGAATATCCATTAAAATGAATGGAAATCAGATTACACAAGGATTTTAACCCCTTAACGACACTGGACATAAACTTACATGAAGCAATCTCGCTACACAGTCAGTGTGTGTCGGCTGCTAATTGCAGAAACCCCCGGGCTGGTTACGCACGGGTGGTGTGGCGCCTCCCGTGCTTTTTAAATCCTTAGACACCCGGAGATTTGGGTCAAATAAATCCGATCGGGACATCACGATGGATCATGGTCCCGATATTTTAACATGACAGCTGGAACCCTGCTGAAGGTTCCATCCCCCATTTTTTCTGTTTTACTACTTTGCCCAGACAGGAAGAAAGTAATCTGCCTTTTGTCACTCTAATGCATTGTTATACCAACATTAGGCTGTAAAATGATCATGCCATGGGTTTAACCCTTATTAATGTTAAAGTAAAAAAAAAAAAAGTTAAAAGTGAAAAAAAAAAATATTATTTTTGAAGTTAAAAATCACCCCCCCTTTTAACAATTTACAAAAAATTTTAAAAAAAGTTATACATTTTTGGGTATCAGCTATTAAAATGTAACATAATTTAGAGGAAACAAATTTCCAAATGCCAAAATTGCATTTTTTTGGTCATTACACATCCCATAAAAATTGGAATAAAATTGATCAAAAAATTTGCATGTTTCCAAGTATACCAGTAAAAAGTACACTTCACCTGCAAAAAAAGTCCCCTCACACAGGTGACAGGTGTAGTTATTAGTTCAAAAAAGTTATTGGGCACAGAAAATGGCGCAGCAGCAAAAAAATAAAAAAATAGAAAATGTTTAGATTTTTTTTCTACGGTACCAAAACATAACAAAAAACGTACATATTTGGTATTTCTGGATTTGTATCAACCTGTAGAATACAGAGAGTACATCATTTATACCAGACAGTGAACAGCAATAAAAAAAGAAAACCCGCAAACATGGCGCATGTACATTTTTCTTCACTTTTTCCCCCCTTCAATTTGTTTGGGGTTTTTTCCCAGTTATTCTATGGACAAAGAATGAACCCCCTTTGAAAGTCCATCTTGTCCGCAAAATAAAAAACCCTATATGTTTTAGGGGGAAAATAAAAACGTTATGGCTCTTGGAAGGAGGGAATTAAAAAACGAAAGTGTCAACCAAAAAAATGCCAGGTTCTTAAAGGGGTTGTCTCACTACATTGAATTATCTTACCTCAGTCCTGTTTTCTTGGTTTCACTTTGAATTCAGGGGCGTGTTTACTGGATCCCACAAACCAGTAGAAACCAGGTCTGTAGCTTTAGTGACCACCGCTGACAGCCTATCATGAGAGATCAAACAGGTCTGTAACTATAGCAACCTGAGGAGATGATGCAACCCATACAAGAGGGGATATCTAGGAATTGGGGAGGGGGCACTGTTAAGGAACATATATTCAAAGTGACTTTGTTTTTGCAAGCTTTTTAAATTTAAAAAGCAATCCCTTGTTTAGTAAGACAACCCTTAAAGGGGTTAATGTGGAATCCAACGCAGACTCCATGTCAAATTCCTTGTTGAAATCCATGGTGTGAAATTAACCCCTTGGGGGGGAAGGAAAAAAAAAAAAAAAAATAGAAATTGTTACATGAAGAATAATTTTAGTGATCTTTTTTTAGGAGAGATAGTAATATCTTCTGCTGTACATATTACCCAGACTTGTCACATAAAATTACAAAATCCTACCATGTAAAATTCAATGGCATGTATGTTGTCTGCAGATGTTTCATGATAATAGGAATACATTATAAAACCAAGTACAGAATAGTTAGTATGATAGATAATGTTCTAAGAGAGGGTGCACTCTGTGATATAACAACTGCTCTGCAAGAAGTTTGAGTGGTACCAACCTGCTAAAGTAGCCTGAAAGAAATTCCACTCATATCCTGTGCAAACTGATTTCCCATGAGGAAGATGCTTCTCTGAAAGAAGACTTTTGTCCATTCATTTTAGGTTTGGGTTGTTGAAAACAAGTGTCCTGTTGATATTTTGACCCCGAATCTGAAAATTCTGAAAACTTTTTCCTTAACTTAGAAAAAATTTTGATGATTTAAAATAAAAAGCAATCACCCTAAAATACAGATATAGTTCAGCAATTACCAAATTTTACTTTAATTTATAATATTGCATAAAATATAGTTTATACAAAAATACTGGTTTAAATAAAGTATTTAGGTTTTACAGAAATTGATTGTTTTATAAAGCTTTTCACAAACATAATGACTTTTCAAAGTTAAGGGGTTTGGGAAATTTTATATTTCCCTTTTATAGGATGAAAAATCTGTTAGGTCATACAGGGGGAGGGGGTTTTGGGGGGAAAAAAAAAAAAAAAAGAAAAGAAGTTAAATGGGAATAAATGTAAGGTCCTGCACTTGGTCTGAGGAAGTGAACAGAGCTCTTATGTCATAAATAGTATGATATTGGATAAAGCTACAACTGAAAAAGACTTGGGGATATTGGCAGACAGTAGTCTTATATTTATTGACCAATGCCAGGCAGCTGCTGCCAAAGCAAATCAAATCATGGGTTGCATTAAAAGAGGCATAAATGCTCAAGACAGGAGAGTAATTTTGCCTCTTTACAAATCACTAGTGAGGCAACATGTGGAATATTATATTCAGTTTTGGGCACCGATGTATAAGAAGGACATAGCTGAGCTAGAGTGGGTGCAGAAGAGGGTTACAAAGTTGGTTAAAAAAATAAATAAATGGATTGCAGTACCAAGACAGACTATCAAACTTGGAGTTTTTCAGCTTGGAAAAAAAGATGGCTCAGGTTGATTTACTTCTCATGTGCAACTTGTGCATGATCTTTTTACGCCTAGGCCTGTAACAACAAGGGGGCACTCTCCACATCTAGAGGAAAGAGCATTTAATCATCACAGATGAGGATTCTTTACAGTAAGAGTGGTGAGAACTTACAGAGGATGTGATGGTGGATTTATTAAACAAGTTCAAAAGGAGTTGAGATGCCTTTCTTGAAAAATATAAAATTACAGATTATGGTTACTACAGTCTGAAGATCGGACATTGATTCAGGGATTATTTTGGTTGCCAGATTTAGAGCTGGGAAGGAAATTTTCCTCTTGCCTGGGACAATTGTCATCAGTCTCATAGGAGTTTTTCTTTCTACTGGATCAACACTGCAAAGTTATAGGTTGGACTCACAGTGGACCTTTGTCTGTTTTTCAACCATAGCTACTATGTTGCTATATTTTGGACTGGAAAACCACAAAATATATTACCCATAGAGAACCACCAGTGCTGGACCCCAGTAGAAAAGACCGCTTTACCACGATATGTGAAATTAAGAATTTATTAGTATAAATCAATGACAAGGCATTTAGCACAGTGTGTCTGTGATTTGTCTGGTCAATCAAGCTCAGTAATTTACCTGATGAAGCACAGATGTACTGTGTGAAATGCATTGATCTATCTTAAAGAAGCTTTATTTCCACATCACGTGGTCTTCTCCACTGGGGTCTAGCTTAGCAGCTTTCCTGCAAGTTGTCCATACTGCAGTTTCCCTGTTCTGGGTGTGTGCAGTCTCGCCTTTGGATGCAGCACAGGTGAGGGTATGAGTAAAGTGGCAGCAAACCATTTTGACTGCTCAAGGAGAGTAGTGCCTCCATTGCCTAAAGTGGTTTGCCTGCACTGATTTATTGTAAGTTAGTGCTACACTAGATTCAGGCCTGTGTCTCTTTTTTGTCTTTCATACTGCATTAAAATAATTATTCAAGCTCTTAAAAGTTTTAATCACATATGGTCCAGGTGCCAAGACCCCCATTTACTGCTAAAAGAAAGAAGCATAAGCACTAAACTGGATGTTCTTCCCCATTGGCTGTTATTGGCTTTGTTCTCTTCAGGTGGGGTTAGCTGTTAAAAACCTCATAAAAGTATATTTGCCAGTACACCTCTAACCTCAACTAGTCATGAGCTGAGGCAATCACAGCTGAAGGGGTCAAAGCATCCAGCTGAATGCTGTGCCTCTTCGACAGTGATAGGTGTGAGTTTTAGCAAGCATACTCCCACCGGTCAAAACTTCTGACAGGTCACAATGACGTGAAAAGTTTTACAAAACTATAAAACCAAATTACTACATGTGAAAAATGCTTCACAACATTGTCACTAGAGATGAGCGAATTTCTCAAAATTTCGATTCGGCCGGTTGGCCGAATTTTTCCCCAGAATTTGTTATGTTCTGAATAAATTTGTGTCGAATTGCATTAAAAACGGCTATTTCCTGGCTGCAGAGAGCCTGTATGGTGTTGTAGAACAGTGTGCGATGCAGTAATATGCATAGGGAGTGTAGTTTGGTATTGAAACAATGCTGTGACTTAGTATGACACGCAGATGACAGGTACCGCTCTTAGAATCGCTTCACACTTCACTTATCTGTGCAGTTAAGGGGTCAAAACTGACCAAATAACTGAAGTGGGAATGCAGCCTGACAGAAAGAACCGAGCAGACGACCAAGATCCCACTATGGCATCAAAGAGCGCACTCCTTTTACACAGTCATCAGATGATTCCACAGATTATGACAGAACATATTCTGTTAAATGCTGCTACATGTAGAACCCCCCCCCCCCATGAAACAGTGGAGTGGATGTTGGCAGTAATTTTGCATTGACGTAACTGATCATTTTGCCCTTCCTTTGATTCGTCAGTGTCCGCTTTCAATCGGTCAATAATCCATCAGTATTGTTAAAGCCATGTTTTGTATCCACTCCTGCTTTTGGCAACCTAATTATCAGACAATCCTGATGCAAACAAAGGACTATGTCATACTGGCCTTATGGCTTCTCCGCTATCAATTGGTCAATAATCCATCAGTATTGCTAAAGCCAAAAAGAAACAGGAGTTGATCCAAAACAGAGATGACAAGTAAATGCAATATTTGCATGTGTTCTGGGTTTTGTATCAACTCCTGCTTTTGGCTACCTAATCATCAGACAATCCTGAGGCAAACAAAAGAGCATGTCATACTTGCCTTATGGCTTCTCCGCTAGCAATCAGTCAGTAATCCATCAGTATTGCTAAAGCCAAAAAGAAACAGGAGTTGATCCAAAACAGAGATGACAAGTAAATGGAATATTTGCATGTCTTCTGTGTTTTGTATCCACTCCTGCTTTTGGCTACCTAAGCATCAGACAATCCTGATGCAAACAAAGAACCATGTAATACTGGCCTTACGGCTTCTCCAAAGACACAACCGGTTGTGTTTACCCTTTTCATTCCTTCTGACAGATTAAAAGAAGGGGAAAACCAAACATAGTGGCAACCTCATAGAGTAGAGGACGGTGGAAGCAGCATTAGGAAACCACAGGGTGGTCGAGTAAGAGAGTGGTCAGATGGCAGCAGCATGAGAAGGCCACAGAGTGGCTCAATGACATAGTTTGGAGGTGGCGGCAGCATGGGTAGGCAACAGAGTGGCACAATGATAGATTGGCCCCCGACGCACTGAACATCTGCTCTGATGCCACAATACTGGCCGGGCAGGAGAGCTTCTCCAGTGCAAACTCGGCAAGTTGTGGCCACAAATCCAGTTTGGCTGCCCAGTAGTACAGTGGATCTTTAATGTAGGGTGTCAGGGTGCTGTCCAAGTAGGCTACCACTTGCTGGTCTGCTCCAGGTGCTGCTGCTTGTGAATACCTTTCTCACTAGGTGGGTGAAAAAAGCTGCTGATCAACCACTCAAGACTCAGGTTGCTGCTGATGGAACTGGTACTGCTCCTACCCCCAGAACCCACACAGCAGCCATGGCAATGGTACGTGAGCACTGAGGAACCCCCTGGTCAGAGCTGTGAGAGGATGGATGATGGCGCAGATAGGCAGTGGCCAACTGACTACATAGGATGTCTCTATAGTACTTGAGTTTGTCCTTGTTCTCGACAGGTGAAAAAAAAAAAGCCCCCATTTTGTACCAGTAGCGAGGGTCTAAGAGGGTGGAGAGCCAGAAGTCATCCCTCTGCTGGATGGTGACTATTCAGTTGTCACTACCCAGGCAAATCAGTATGCAGCAGGCCATCTGCGCAAGTGACTCTGAGAGACTCCCTGCCTGCATCTCCACTGTGTGTGGTGGTGTGTCTGGGTCATCTGCCTCACCTTCCTCATCTCCCTCTACCTCTTCCAGCTGCTCCTGCTTCTGCTCTCCTGTCACCTGGATAGAAAAAACAGTCTTTTCGCCAGACATGGCTTGTGCTCCAATGTCCTCCTCCTCCTCCAGTTTAGCCCCCACCAGACTCATGTGGCAGTGAGATGTAGTCGCCACGTCTCCAGTGCCATGACCAGGCAAATTTTGCAGCATCTGTTCCAGGATATGAAGCAGTGGAATGACGTTGTTCATCCCGTAGTCCTGGCGACTGACAAATAACGTAGTCTCCTCAAAGAGCCTGAAAAAAACGGCAGGTGTCGTGCAGGGGAGTACTTCTGTCCGTTTGGATCATCAAGAAATCATTAATAGCCTTTCTCTGTTCATAGAGTCGGTCCAACATATGGAGGCTGGAATTCCAACAGATGGAAACGTCACATATCAGCCTATGTTGGGGGAGTCAGTTCTGCCGCTGCAGCTCAAGGAGGGTGTGCTTGGCTGTGTGGGAATGGCTGAAGTGCATGCAAATTTTCCTGGTCATTTTTAGAATGTTTTGCAGATGGGTGGAAGACTTGAGGAACCGTTTGACAATCAGATTAAACACGTGCGCCATGCAGGGCTTATGGCTCAGCCCTCCTCGGCACAGCGCGGACACCATGTTCTTTCCATTGTCTGTCACCATGGTTGCAATTTTCAGTTGTCATGGAGAAAACCAGGAATCGATTTAGTCTTTCATGACGCGGAGCAGTTCCTCCCCTGTTTGACTTCGCTCGCCTAGGCAAACCAGCTGTAGAACTGCGTGACAACGTTGTGCCCTGCACATGTGGTATGCTGGAGGAGAACTAAGACTTGTCACTGCAGTGGAGGCTGAGGTAGTGCAGGATGAGGAGGCGGACATTGGCGCAGGATCAGCAGTTTGACAACATGGAGGAGAAAGCGGCGTCTCCTGTCCAAGTTGCTAGTGTGGCTGGACAGGAAGCACATTCACACAGTGGGCCGTAAAGGACATGTACTGTCCCTGACGGTAGTTACAGCTCCACATGTCCACGCTGCTGTGCACTTTGGAAGACACCGACAGGCTCAAGGACTGACCCACCTTCTCTCTACTTTTTTGTGTAGGGCTGGCACTGCCTTTTTCAAAAAGAAATGATGGCTTGGGACTCTCCACCTCGGCTCGGCACAAGCCATCAGTTCTCTGAATGGTGCAGAGTCCACCACTTGAAAAGGGATGGACTGCAGTACCACCAACTTGGAGAGGAGCACGGTCAGCTTCTGCGCCTTAGGATGGCTGGACGCATACTGCTGTTTCTTGGAAATCGCCTCGGTTAGCAACTGCTGGTGCCATGAGTGGCGAGGAGCAGGAGCATCTGTACAGGTAGATGATGGGAAAGACAGACAGCTCCCTTCAGCAGAGATGGTGGAGCCTTGACTGCCTGAAATGGGATTCGTGCCACTGTGTGCTGCTACTGTTGCTGCGGCAGGATGGACCACCACATCTGAGACACGTTTTTCCCAGGCCACTGGTTGGTGACACTGCATATTTTGACGCAGTGCCCTGGTGCCAAAATTAGGTCCCTGGCCACGCTTAACTTTCTGCCCACAGATTCTACATATACCCATGTTCGCCTCCTCAGGTATCTGGAAAAAAACTGCCACACCGTCGAGTAGGTGATTTTACCACCAACGCTCCGAACTGACTGACTGCTACCACCGCTGCCTCGGCGAGCCCCTGTGCCGCTACTTTCTGGGCAGGAACGGACCTGCAGAGCGGGTGGTCTACCCCGTGGTCGTTTAGCTCCTAACCTCGCATTGCTGCTACCCTGCTGACTCCTGACACACTATCGACTTGCTGGCAGCACCGCTGCCTGATGCAAAAGCTGCCGCCCTCTTCTCCCGACCATGATGATGACGCCTCACTGGCTCCTAAGTGCAATTGGCTACATCGTCATCGATTACTGTTTGCCCGTCACTGCTGTCCCCCTCAACGGTCTCGGTGTAAAGAGCCTGACCGCTCGTAACATAACCTCCCATGCCCCTCTCCACATCACTACTTGCCCGCCTACTGCAAGAAGTAGTGGATGTCTGCCCCACCTCTTTGCTGCCCAGTAGCTGCTCACTTTCCTCAAATAGTTTGTCCTGGCTGTATAGTGGCACAGAGCCCACAACACATAGTGGTTCTCTGGCTGAGGGAACCAAATGAGATCGGGGTGGATTGAGGACAGGGGAGGGTCCCTGACCTGCTCCCAGGCCATGCCAACTAAGGGTTGTGTCTGACGAACCCACTGACTCTTGGCTGGGGTTGTCAGATGTTATCTGGGAGGAAATGGATGACCTAGTCAACCATTCAAGAACCGTTGACTTGGTGGTCAACACACGACAGCTAGACGACACCGGTAGCTCTGGCCTCGCCAAGTGACTATTGTTGTGGCGACCTGTGCCTGCTCCAGAAACATTTGTGCTACTGTCCCTCACATGTGAAGGGCCTGCAACCTCTCTCTCTGACATACTGTTTAATCAAAAAATGTAAAAATAAAACAATCTCTGTTTAATTCAGATGTGTGTATATGAAAAATACACAAGCTGTATTTCAAAGGTGTTTCACAGTATAAGTGAAAAAAGTAACTCTTTGGCGCAGAGCACAATATCCAAAAATAATAACCTCACAATAATGGAGATGATTGTATGTGACAAATACACAAGTTGTTTTTCAAACATGTTTCACCGTATAAGTGAAAAAAGTAACTCTTTGGCGCAGAGAACAATATCCCAAAATAATAACCTGCCTGTAATGGAGATGTGTGTATGTGAGAAATACACACAGTATTTCAAAGATAGTTTATGACATACACACACTGTACATCGTAAGTATTTGGCACAGAGTGCAATCTAGTGCTGCTACAGAGAGATCTATGTACATAAGAGACACAGTGGCAAGTGGCAGAATGTACAATGGCTGCCCTATTTGTAGGGCTGTGACTTCACAGAAGCTGGCTGGCTGCTGATTGGCTGCATGTCTGCATGTCATGGCATTGAGGGCGTGCCTTTTTTTGTCCCATAGTTCTGTGCCCCATGTCATGCCATGTGCTCGCGGCCATTTTAGAAAATATCGATTCGTTACCATGAATCACCAGGAAATTCAACTTCATTTAGAATCAAACTTTTCCTGAAATTTGAAACGAATTCCATTTCGGCAGATTTGATTTGCTCATCCCTAATTGTCACTATTTTTTTGGGACAGTGCTTTTACCCAGGCCAGTGACATCACAATATGCCTGAGGTTTCACTAAAGTAGATTGGTGCTCAAAGGACTCTTGCACCCTCTACTGTACCACGTAGGGTCTGTGGGTGGCTATTCCAGTTACAAACTTCCCTGTTTAAATGTCCCTTACAGTGTTGCACCACTCCCTTCAAGAGGTAGTATCCCTTGCAAACACTTGGATGTATTGCGCTGGCCATATTCTGATCAGGGACCAGGTTTTGCTATAGTTGAGCAATGCATTTGTTTATACATTCACAGCTTGCAGGTGGTCAGGAGATTATTTATGTGAAAGGTAACCACCTAGTGGTCATAAGGACTCATAGCCCCACAAAGAATAGTAAGGATCAGGGAATACTTCCAGAGACCTTTTGGAGGACTATTGATGCGGAGCACAGTCCTCTGGACCCCCGGAATAGAGCCCGCTATATACAAATTGAGTTAAGGTTGGAGTTCTGCAATTTCAAAAACTTTGCCACCAAATATGTAACCATCAAGCTTTTGTGTCCCTGAGTGAAGAAAAACGAAAACATTTGTTGTATTATAAATTGTCTGTATAATTTAGCAGGTTAGAAACTGGAGTATGGGTGACATGTATGAATTCTGGCGCTGACAGGCCAGTTCTAAATAGCTTTAAGGTAGTATAGACTGTGCCAGAATGTATGACTCTGTTCTTCTGCAGTTCATACATACCGGCGCAGTCTAGTGCCAATACGACAACTCACTCTCAGACAGACCTCCTTTAACTTGGTCTGGCTATTCTAACTGTTCTGCACTTAGGATTGGAATCAAAGAATCATAAATTCATACTTCTATGAATGTGGTGTGATGCCCCCAGAATGCCCCTAATTTTTGGCGCATTAAAAAGTGTTGTACAGGAGATTATTGCGTCAAATTTTGGAATGCGAATGTTCATACATCTATAGAACAGGTCTACTAAAGCTTTTTGATGCCAAATAACTGGCACATCCCCGTTCATACATGTCGCCCTATATTTTACTATACTTAATATATTTTAGTAAAATATATTATAGTAAAATGGTTTGTAAATGACATTTAGGGATAGAAAACCTCACAAGGCTCACAAGGCTGTGATTAATATTTCATACATTTGCCAAATGTTTCCAAAACCAAAGTACAGTAGGAAAAATAACCATAAAATCATAAAAAAACGTAACATGGGACAATGTATATATAGTAAGACTCACACGTGTCCAGCCACCATCTTGGACAGTCTCAGGGGTCTTTAGCTCTGCGGATCACCGCTGTGGTAAGCAGAATGGCACAAACTTAACTCCAACTTCAGGGAAGTAGTTTTAAACTCGCCTCAGCCAGTTTTACTGAGGCACAAGTTATACCAGATAACACAAAACAAATGAAAAACCTCAGGCCATCTAGCCACTAACTACACATATACCATCCCATTGTAATGTGTGGTCCAGGCCTATCACTGATGCACCACAAACACATTAATTATACCAGTCTCCACTGGTTCCAGCTTCTTACAAGCCTCATGGGGCCAGAGCCTTACTTCAGCTCCTCTGACGCTCCTACTGCAGGTAGCAGACCACGCCCCCTGATCACCTGCAGGCCTAGGCATTTTATAGGTCTCCAGGGACCTGCCAATAACCTGGCCTGGAATGTGGGAATGGCCACCCACCCAACTGCACTGCAGCTGTTTCTGGAAAAGCCAGCCCATAATGGCTGCGCATCAGCTGTACTACATATAGGTGTCAGCAACCTTTTGTTGCTGACAGACAGAAATTGGCTTCACCCACCGTGACCAGGCCCTTGGTGGCACGTTTTTAGCAGTTGATTTGCTGTACACCACCTAGTGGCAGCACCATGCGACCACCTAAGGTTGTTCTGCCATAATATTTACATACAAACACATACTCAAACAAAAAGGGCAAATTAAATAACATGGATAAAACATTCACATTTTTGATGTTGGAAATGGGAATACATTAACTACATCTTTTGTTTTTAGCTTTACTTATGATTTTAAATGATTTTTAAATGTGCATCATTATATCATCTCTTGGCTGAAGCCGTTGGCATGTATGAGTATTAATATCATTTTTGTAGACATAAGTCCTAGTCCTAAGTGATAAGTAACTCAATTACAGTGATTGTTCTTCCATTGATTGCAGATGCATCACCAATTCTACCAGAAAAACAGGCCAAGCAAATCTTACGGACTAAGCGGTCTGAAAGAGAACCAAAGCCAGGGTACACCGATGAACCAATGAGGGTAAATATGAGGGTTACATTTTAATGGGGTTGTCCCTTCACTGTTTTTAAGTAAAGATACCAAAACATAATGGAAACCATACATGTTTGGTATTGGCGGATACGTATCAACCTGTAGAATACAGATAATGCATAATGTTTATCAAAGATTGAACACTGTAAAAACAAAATTCCTGCAAACAAGGCACAAGTGTCACACTTCGCAGTAGTGGATCCACTGGATCAAACCCCAAGCGATGGGGAAAAACCAAACCAGGGAAACGGAATCTAAGTAAGGTTCCCCCGGTTTTCACCAGAGCCCCCCGCAAAGCGGAAAGGACCTCTTAAACGGGAGTCTAACCCAGGTCGCCCAAACCCCCAAAGGGGCTTTGGGTTTCGGGGGCAAACCAAGGTATAGGGGGTTTACAAAAACTCAGGGCGGGCCCTGGGAAGTTTTTGGGGAAAGGGCAAAAAGGGCCGGGAAAAGGCGGAAAAAATTTTCGTGGCGAGGGACGGAGGCAAAAGGTAGGGAAACCGCCAAAAAAAAAGAACTAAAATTTTTCGGGAAAAAACGCTTTCCCCAGTGGGGGGTAAAGGCAAAAAGAAGGGCCGGGGGAAAACCGGGAAGGGCAGGCTGAAATAGGGGCAGGGCCCCCCGGGCAATAACAAATTTTTCCCCGGTGCACAGGGCTTTAAATTTGACCCCTCCCCCGGCGCGCAAAAAGTGTTGCGGGACAGGCCCCCCCAAACAGCGGGAAGCGGGGCCCGGGTAATTCTACAGGGGAACAATGGGGGGGGAAAATAAGCCGCCTGCGCCCCGCCCAATGGGGGCGGGGTGCCACCCCATTAGCGGGCACAAAGCGCCTGCAACCCGGGAAGAGGGTCCGGGGGTTTCCCTTTTGGACAAAAGTACTTTTCTTTTCAAAATTGGGCCCTACCTAAATTTTTTTTGTTTTTCCCCCAGTATATTTCTATGGTAAAAAGAAAACATCAAAAAAAGTAAATTTTTGTCCTAAAAAATAAAAGCCCTCATAAAATTTTATTTGGGTTGGAAAAAAAAAAAAATTATGGGTTTTTGGGGAAGGGGCGAGGAGAGAAAAATAAATGTGTAAAAAAAAAAAATTTTGGGCCAATAAACTAAAAAAAAAAATAAATAAAATTACAAAAAATTTTAAATAAAAAATAAATTATTTTAATAAAAATTATATAATATCACAAAAAACAAAAAATTAAACTCCCAAAAAAATTTAAAATTTAAAATTAAAATAATCTAAATATAACCCCAAAATAAATTTTTTAAAAAAAAATAAATGGGGGCCACCTACCATAAATCCCATTCTCTTTTGAACGGGTTTAGAAAGCCATAATAAAATTTCCTGGCTTTCTTTTAAATCCACTTTTGGCGCATTACAAATGCCCAAAAAACCACAGCGAAACCAAACACCACGCAAGGGGTGCCCAAAACTTTGGGGCGCCATTTTTTGAGTGCCCTTTAAACCCACTTTCATAAAAACAGGGCATTATACACTGAAAAAAAATTTGAAAAATTGTGTTAAAGGGCGCCATTTTTGGCAAATTGTTCCATAAGTGTTTTAAGTGGGCACCCCAACAAAAATTGTAATCTACAATGTATGCAAGTGATCAACAAGTCACGTATTTAAAATTGCGGGTAATATAACCATTAATTCCATGTACACTCTTATTGGAAGAAAGAGTGTAATTGAACAGCATACTGTCCGCAGAGCTGCCTTGACAGCGTCAGGGGCCCCCAGATATCAGCGGGGTTTGGGATCTGCTAAAAATCCTTAAAGGGGATGTATCGCTTCCTTAGTTCGGCTGATTCATACTGCTCTCAGCTTCTCAACTCTAGAAATGCAGGGGTGTTTCTTTCCCTCCCAGCTGGGTGACATCATCCCCCTTCAATGTTCATGTTGGCTCCTGAGACTCCCCCCCCCCACCCCTCCCCCTCCCCTCTCTGAGTCCACATGTCGCTGTGTCTCTCTCTATCAGTCTTATTTTGTAAGAGATGTATACATACCACAGGCTGCATTCAATCTACACTGAGCACTGATGAATCCAGCTTTCTATGAACGGCACAGATCTTCCTTCTATGCAGGAGAGGCAGGGATCGACACACAATTGTGCTGTTTTCTGATTATAGAAGCCCCGCAGTTTATTCTGTTCTTTGGCTGTGCAGAGTGAAAATGTCCGGTCCTTTACTTTGAGTGAAAGGCAGGAATTCAAGCTCCGTGAATACAGCCGACCGGGGGCTGAACAGAATGTAAATGAGCTCTCAGCTAGTGAAATGCAAGGAGGGATCTGACCAGCACTGGATATCAGTGTAAACAGAAAAAGAAGATAAGGGATCCTGTGATAAAAAGACAGCTTTGCTAATGACATCTAATTGCAAAGTTACTTGTTTTCACTGTTCCCTTATTCTGAAGACCATTAAATGAAATGATACAACCCCGTTAATACCATGATACCAAGTTAGGGCCCTAACCCAAAACCAAACACACCCAATCATGCCCAGCATCCTCCAGCAGAACAGTGCCAAACAACAGTGGTATTACAATGGTCTATAAAGATGTATTTATATAAAATGGCTCTATACTCCACAATGGTTTTTAACTGCTTGTACATCCTAAGACCTCACAACCAGGGCTGTATTTATAGGTCATGCTGCCCTAGGTACTAAACCTGAATATGCCCCCATTAACAATTTGCATTACCACGCCCCTTTCATATCTTGTCACACCCCTTTACAAAAGCAGCCCCACTACAACCATTAACGGCTGTAGAAGAAAGTTAATTGAACGGTTTGCTGTCACCCACTTTCCTAGATGTTGAATAGCCCATTCGCATCCAGGAGATGGGAAACCGCCAAACTATGTCTGAACTAAACCATTACACTACAACAAATATTTCCATCATACAATGACCATATAGTGGTAGACACCAGTGTACACAGGCTCTACAGACTGTATGGTACCTCCATACGTGACCAATAGTGGTATAAACAGGTCACAGGGCCCTTTCATCTGAATTCCTCCAACGTGACCCAATTAGCGGTAGACAAACCCTTGTTTCACAGGCTCTGCAACTCTATAAAACTCCACACAGTGACCAAAAAGTGGTAGACACCATGTAAAACCGGTCTGCAGACTGTTATTACCTCCATACATTGACCATAAGGGGTAACCCAGTTACACGGCTCTGAGACTGTATATTTCCCTTTTAACAGTGACCATAAGTGGAAAACACCGGGTGTATAAAACTCCAGACTGTATATTACTCCATACACTGCCCAAAATTTAGTATAAAAAACCCCATGTACACAGGCTTCAGATGTATATTCTCCAACACTGACCATATAGTATAGCCCCGGAAACAGGCTCGGGGAAACTGTATATTACCTAACACTGACCATATAGGTAGACCCCATTTAACGGGCCTGCAACTGTATATAACCCCATACCACCAAATAGGGGTAGCCCACCAGTGTACACAGGCTCTCAGCGAAATAAACCCCATGCAGTACCAATTTGGTAGACACCGTGTAACGGGCTTGCAGAAGTCTACAATAAAAATTGGGACAGTGAACAATATTGTTACCTTACTTGGCTAGGACGTAAAAGAAAGAGAATGTCAACCACGGACCCCTCCTTTGGGCCCCCGTTTCCATGCCATCTGTTTTGCCCCTCACAATCTTGTTGCGGTTCAGGGGCGATCGAACAATGGAACAGGACAGCATGCTTTATTCCTATTATCCCCCCGCAGTTTTTGCGGGGTGGGGGCGCGGATCTGCTCTCGCAAGGGACAGCTGGGGGAACCCCGCCGTCCCCCCCCCCTGGCCCAAGACTGTGACGACCTGCTTATCACAGGGGAAGCAGATTAAGTTTTTTCTTGTGGAAGAGGTTGATAGAGGCTGCGCTGCTCAGGCTCCTCTTGCAATCCTCCGCGTGCGTTGGCGGGTCGTCCTACTGCAGTCAGGGATCGGGGAAAAAGAAAAAGGGGGACCGGATTCCTACATAATACTGGGGGGGCTTGGCCAAACCTTGGGGGAAAAAAACCTTATAAGGGCCCTGCTGATTTTAGCCAAGAACTTAAATACCAAATCTTACTTTATTCTAGGAAAGAACATTTTAATCACTCTCTGAAGCAACCAGGGTTTCCCATAGTTAACCGCATACCAGATGGATGTCTGTTATCTGTTTAGCTGAAAGCAGGGCCGGACTGAGTGCCAAGCAAACTAATTAGATCTAACTAATCTAGCTACAGTAAACAAAAAGGGTAAAGCAAGTGTGTTTGACTGAAAAGGTGCCTTTATTTTTGTAAGTTGTTAGAGAGAAAAACGCAAGGCTCACTCCCCAGTAATTTAATATACTAATCACTGCTGTATAACCACCCACACCAGTGAGTGCAAACTGTCTGTGAGTCAGTCAAAGAGCCTAGTGAAAAAAAAACCCTTTTTTAAATGACCACTTGGGGAAAATAACCATTTGCTTTAAAAATCAGGAACATGTATTAGATCTACATTTCTTAAATAAGGAAGGACTTGTTCTGTCTCATCCAAATCAAGGTAAACAAAAAGCCTATTTATTAACTATTCCACATAATTCAGTAATTGGAAATTCCTAAAATATCACATTTATTTTAGACCATCCTAAAACTCCACCCACCTTCTGTGAAAAAGGGTTTTATCTACCACAACAAAAATATCCTTTAAAAATTACCAAACCCTTCCTCAGGGCTATTACCCCTGAGGAAGTCTTGCCATGCAGCAAAGCATGTTGGGGGAGGAGCAAGGATTGGCTAATGGTTTGTTATTTTAATATAATTTCACTCTACTACTCCTGTAAAGCATTTGTAGTGGAGTATACTGCAGATACACCACTAACTGAATATAATTTGAAAGAGAGTCTAATAATAGGAGCAGTTAGCTGAGAAAGTAATGTAATGGAGATTTAACCCCTTAAGCCAAACGCCTGAAAAGTAGTTAATGACCAGAACATTTTTTTAGTTTTTTGCCTCCTTGCATTTCAACAATTGTAACTTTTTCATTTTTTTCAATGACGCAGTTGTATGAGGCCTTGTTTTATTTGAGATGAGTTGTACTTTATGGGGGAATAGTTTAAGTTCACTTATAAATAATTGTAGAATTTTAGTAAACATTTTTTTACACCATTCACATTTCACACTTAACAACTTGTTAGATTAATTCTACAGGTTATAACGGTCGTGTGGATACTTAATATGTGTAGGTTTTTTTGTGTGTGTAATGTATGCACAATTATTTTTATTAAATATTTATTTTTATTTTATTATTTATTTTTGTATTCTTTTTATACTTTTTTTTTTAAAAAATCCCATGAAGGGAGAACTGTGTTACTTTTTTTCACTTAGTAATGTATTAGCATATTCATATATGCTAACACATTATAATCTGTGTCAGTCTGACACAGGCAGTGATCAGGACAGCACACAGTCTGCCCTGATCACTGGCGTGTTATACAGACAGCCCTGGGGCTACTCTAGGTCACCAGGGCTGACTGTGCAGCCGTTCCCCGGGCTCTGTCGGGTCACCAGGTGTTCCGATTACCGGACAATGCAGGGAAAACCCTTTGAATGCGCTGCGGTGACGATCCACGGCAATGAAAGGGTTAAAGCACCGGGGCGCTGCAAACTCCGATGTCTGCAGCAATGCCAAAAGACCTCGCTGCAGACGAATGACCTGAAATGCCCGCTGTCAAAAGACAAGGTAGTTAAGGTAGTTGTAGACAGCCCTTTTTATCACATTATTTCCATAGTCAGTAGAGAAAAGGGCTCTCTTGCTTTATTGGCCTCTTTATGTGCCTCTGGCAGGAGCCAGTGCTATGTAACTTCCATGTCACAAATTTAGTCTTCCCTACTCCTGCAATAAAGAACAGCAGAGCCAAGAAACCATGAGTACTTTAAGTTTGTCACCACAGGAAGCCGACCCGTGAAAGTGCCTACTTCAGTGAAGCATTGCTTGGGCTGTTTCCCATATCTACTCTGTATACAGTAAGATGGGTGAGCTGTGCTCCAGCCACCATTAGAGGCTCTGAATCTGCTGATGGATCACAAGAGGACGAAACCTCCTCTCTTACGTAAACCTTGTGAGCTACATCTACTGTGCTCTCAAGACAGACTGTACTGCTACAGAAATTTCACTATGAAGAGCTAAGTTCAAAAGTTCACAAGTGTCTGGCTGCTTTCAATCGCACTAACACCACGGATACCCCAACACCAGATATCACCTGTATCGAAGATGATCTCCACAAGTCCCTCCCCACGTATTAACATTTGATGTGGATACAAGGGAAGCATTATGGTTCTTTCAAACAGTGCGTTTTTGGTGCGTTGTATTTTTTTGCAGAAATGCATTGCATTTAGACACTGCCAACAATTATTGTACACCTGATTCCAAACATAAAATGAACACATGTAACAGTTGGCTTATGCAGGGCCGGGACGATGGGTAGGCAGAGGTGGGCGATCGCCTAGGGCGCCACCTCTGCCCGTCACGGGGGGGGCGCTGTGCGCATAAATATATTAGTACCCGCTGCTATTAATGCCGGCCACTCGGCGCCGCGGTCTGACAGACACTGACATACACTGAGCGCTATGCTGCTGAGCGCTGTGTTGCTGTAAATCACAGTGTGTGTCTGTCAGACTGCGGCGCCGGGCGGCCGGCGTGAATAGCAGCGCTGCGGTCTGAAAGACACACACTGCGATTGACAGCAACACAGCGCTCAGCAGCACAGCGTTCAGTCTTACCAGTGGCTGCTGCTGCTCGGCCGGCCCAGCTCCCCTCCTTCTTCTGATGCTCGGCCGGTCCACTGCCCCTCCTTCCTATGATGCTCGGCCGGCCCACCACCCCTCCTTCCTCTGATGCTCGGCCGGCTCACCGCCCCTCCTTCCTCTGCTGCGCGGCGCCGTCTTCTGCGGAGCACATGGCCACAAGCGCTGCACAGCTATATGCCTCACTGAGTCCTGAATGTTCACCTGTGTGGCAGCGGCGGACACGGAGGTCCGACTGACCGACTACCTGCAGACTTCAGTTTTGCTAGCTACAGAGGTCAGTTTAATTGAAGGGGCAGTACAGTGTGTGTAACTAAGCTACCTACACTTCCATCACCTTGCTGCTGTGTTAGTGCATGAGATAGGCCAGGCGGACATCTTGTGATGTGAAGTGGAGTGGACAATTGGCAGACTGCCAGGCAGTGTGTAGACCCCTCATCCAGCAGGCTGTGACAGTAGGGATATGTTCACACAACGTTTTGGGTCCGTGTGAACATCCGCTTTTCTGACACATGTCTGGGTCCGTCTGAACGGAACCAGACACGCATCTAACAATTAGCAGTGAGTTTATCACTGCTGGCAATGGGAAACATGCAGCAGCGTTCACATGAGTGATCGACGCTGCGTGTTTGCATCGCGCCTGTCGGATCCATCTTTTGGATCCATTCCAAGAAATGACATGTAATTCTTGTAGAGAATCCCAAAGACGGACCCGACAGGCGCAATGCAAACATGCAGCGTCGATCACTCATGTGAACACTGCTGCGTGTTTGCAATTGCCGGCAGTGATAGTCACTGCTAATTGTTAGATGCGTGTCTGGGTCCGTTCAGACCCGCATCAGAAAAGCAGATGTTCACACGGACCCAAAAGGCAGGGTAAGCATACCCTAAGGCTATGTCTCCACTGTACACGATTACAATTGGATTTTTGGCGCTTTTAAAATCCTAAAAGTGCTGAAAATCCAATCGTTCATGCGTTTCTCATAGATGGCAATAGAAACGATGAGCAGCTTGTCTTTTCTCTGCTCATCTTCTGGCACCAGCATATTATATAACATCTTGTATAATACGCCAGCGCTTTGAGTTTTTTTGTCGTCTTCCCATACAGTACAATTGTATGGGTGATAGCAAAAAACAAATGCGAATCGACCATGGTTATTGTACAAAGCATGACAAACACAGCGGTTCTGCATAGGAAAAAAAACGGCCGCTTATCGAAAATTTTTGTCCAAGGAAGTGTAGATATAGCCTAAGGGTGTGTTCACCTGGCGTCTTGTGGCGCGTACCTGTGCATGATGCAAGATGCCGTGTGTTTTAGAAGTATACGCTGCAGAAGGGGAGGAAAGCGGCGGGGGGGGGGGGGAGGAGGAGAGGGATCGCCTTTTGCTTCATGTGCCTAGGGCACCAAATTGGCTTGTCCCGGCCCTGGGCTTACCAGTTCCTGTCATGTTGCTAATCTTAGCCTGGGACACATATACAGTATACTGTATATATATACTCTATCTCTATTTTTCCCTACCCGGAAGCTAGGGTAATCAGAGTGACCGCCCCGAAAAGGACGCCTATCTCTGTTATAAAAAAGCCCCAGTTCACCCTATTAATAAACAATTATGTTTCCCAACATGACATGTTTCTACATACCGATGTATCATCAAGGGACTGGGGTAGGTAAAGATTCATCTATCAAAAACTGAAGCAAAGCAGGCGGCTAATGAAAACACAGGGAGCGTATGGCTCCCGGTTTTACAGGTCGGCAAATCATAGCCCTCAACACACAGAACATATGGCTCCCAGTTTTACAGGAGGGCTGTGATGTGCCGACCTGTAAAACCGTGGATATGACCAGTGATGAGAGCTCCTCAGTCCTGGCCACACGCTCATGACATAACTCATTGTATTACCTCTTTTAAATGTCACTTAACGGGGAACGTTAACTTTTCTGTGAGCCATTTAATTAGTCAGCATTTGCATACACAGCACATGATTGCCAAGATCAGTGATTGTGCCATGGTCACATTAGCAGTGAAAGCGACGTCACTGCTGACCAATCGAAGGGGGACACCAAACCTATGGCAAGGCTGGAATGTGTCATGGTTTGCTCTGCGGCTGGTGCTTTCGGCTTTGGAAGCGTACAAGTACTTTCACGCCACATCCAGCATCCCACTCTTTCCATCTGCCAGCTCCTTGTTTCAGTGTCTTCTCTATGGCACACACGCGCACCTCCCCTCATTTAAGAAGGCGACATCCACCACACAGCTTTCACAGAGCCAATGCTCTGGGACCAGAGGTTTCTGAAGTGCTTCTCTCCCTCTTGTCCTCACCAGTTTGTTGGTATGTTTAGTTAAGTGTAGAGAGTGTTTCAGTGTATGATTTCTAGCATTGACTCTTAGGTTGTTCCTGACCCTCTTTTAGTGGGACATGTATAAAGATCGGCGCGACAAAGTGCCTTTTTTTTTTTCGTGAAAACTGCGCCTGATGTATGTCAGCTCCGAAGTGCGCTTATACATGTGGGGCAAACTTCGACACCTCCGACAGACAGACCACATTGAAATTGGTCTGCTTGTCGGAGCTTTAATGCGCCTCACTTTGCCGACCCGCATTCATATATGCGCCGGTGTTTTCAATTGTGGTGCGTCCCTCCCCAGAACGCCCATAGCACGCCTCTTTATGTTAGGCGCATTAGAAATTTGTGAAGCTTTTGCTTAATGTGCCTAACACATAGGGGAGGTGTGTCCGACAGTGGAGTCGGCACCGAGAGGTGCATTATACGCCATAAAACCGGCGAAAACGCCGATCATGCATGTCCCCCTTAGTCTGCTGTCTTCCCTGACTACCTACCAGTGACCCATATGTAATTGTACACCATCTTCCTTGACTTTCTGCTTGTGACCTGACCATGTTTCTGCCTGACCCTTCTGTACCATGCTTGCATGCAGGTCATCACTACAGGTGACCATGTTGGAGTTAGCAACATGGGATTTCCTTGCAGTGATGTATAATTTGTTAACTCCTTAACCCACCATAACATATTAGCACGTCATGGCAGTGTTAAGGGAGTATGGAGCGGGCTCACTCACTGAGCCCGCTACTTACGCGGCAGGTGCCGGTTGTTCGATACAGCTGACGCCTGCGGCTAAAAGCTGGCATCAGAGCCGACTCTGATCTCTGCTGTTTAATGCCTTAGATGTCGCGGCAATCATGACTGCAGCATCTAAGTGAATGAGAAACGGTGGTGCCTACCATTTCTCACTCTGATCGGCACCAAGAACGCAAGGTGACGATTGTATAACACGTGAGCTGGAAACCTTGTGAAGGCTTCCATGGCTACTATGTCTGCACTTCTCACAATTTCTGCCCCAGACAGGAGCTACCAGAACCACCATCGTTGTACAACCTTCTGTATTGTTTATGCAATGTAATAGTGTACTGACGATCAACCTGTGAGAAAAAAAAGTTTTTAAAGTAAAATAAAAATATAAAAAATAATTACAAATAATGAAAAAAGTTACACATCATTGGTATTGCCGCATCTGTAAAAATCCAATAAATAAGAATATAACCTAATTTATCCTGTACGCTGGAAACCACAGAAGACAAAAGATCCCAAATGCCAAAATTGCAGGGTTAAAAAGGCTTTAATCATCAGCTATATTTTTTCGTTTTTGCCTCACTTCATTTCAATAGTCAGATTTTTTTTCTTTCTTCAATGACACAGTTGTATGAGGACTTTGGGAGAAGTTTTTGGGGGATGTAGTTTAACCCTTTAACACTTCAAAAGAAAAAAAATATTACTCTTCATTTTTCTCCTCCTCGCCTTCCAAAAGCCATAACGTTTTTATGTTAGTCATAAAAAAAATTTTCATCTACGGTGTTCAGCGTACGGGATAAATGATGTTATATTTTTATAGATTGGACTTTTTTTTATTTGTAAAATGGCGAAAGGGGGATGATTTGAAATGTTAATACTTTTTTATTTTTTTATACTTTAAAACTTTTTTTTTTACTTTAACATTTAGTCCCCTTAGGGTGCTTCACCACTAGGGGGTGCGATCGTTAAAGGGGTTTTGCCAGGACGTGCCTTATCTGCTAAGAAGCAAATGTAAACAAAGCCACGCTGAGCTGAGAGAGAGACACAGCCAGAGCACAGAGCCATGCACAAGGGATCGTGTGAAATGTTCACTCAAATAATCAAACTACAACTAGTGGATTCTGTATACAAACGACAACAGCTTTCTCCACAGCCTCTTGAAAGCTTCTTCATGTTCCCGGTCATCAGATAAAGCAGAGATCTACTCAGATAATCACATTACAACTAGTGGATTGTGTATACAAAACACAACATATTTCTACCCAGTGCCTTGAAAGCTTCTTCAGCTCCTTTTCATCAGATAAGAAGTGTGCTCTGCACAAGCCCGGCCAGCAGCTCTTGTCAGGTCGTATCTAATAGAAGCTTTTAAGTAACTAAGGGCAGGTAAGGCAACCTGTAGCTCTCTCAGGCTGCAACATTTTTAATCACACATATTTAGAAAAGTGATTAAATACTCATTTTGGAGGATCCCACGTCAACATTACATTGGGTCAAAACCTTTTTTAATACAGCCTAATGCATTGCATAGACAATGCATTAGGCTGTACCAAGATGGCATTTTCCCCACTTCCTGCCTGGGGCCGGAAGCGGGGCAAACAAGAACATGGCAGCAATGGAGGCCTTCACAAGGCTTCCCACTGCCATGTCCAGGCATCGGATCCCCACAGTTATGCTGCAGGGACTCCAAGTAGAGTGAAGAACAGTGCGCAGCACTGTTTTTCATTCATTTAGACGCCGCAGCCATCATTGCCGTGGCATCTAAAGGGTTAAACAGCGCTGTAACCACCGGGTGTTTGCTGCAATTAACCGCTAATACACGTCAGCTGTGTAACAGGGTTGCGCTGCGATCCTGTTACACAACCCCTTAATGCCCCCAGGATGTACCCATACGTAAGTTTACCTATAGATTATTGCAGAATTTCTTTATAGTTGTTTTGCAGCATGAACATAAAGAAAATGTTTTTTCTGCATTTGTTTTTTATTTTTTACACAAATCCCATTTCACACAAAATTATGTGTGAATTTTATAAAAATAATTCAATAATTCTACAGGTTATTACAGGTCATGTGGAAACCTAATATGTGTAGGATTTTTTTTTACATGTAAAGTATGCACAATAATTTTTTTATGAAATATTTATTTTTATTTTATTATTTAATTTATTTTTTCCACACTTTTTATGATTTTTTTTTCTTTAATCCCAATAATGGATAACTATTTTACATATTTTTTACAATTAGTAATGTACAGGCAGTCTCCAACTTACACCATTTCGACTTACCCCCGTCCCCTAGTTACAAACGGAGACTAATGGGGCATGCTGCACTTGTAGTTCTACGTTCCACAGCAGACAGTACCTGTGGAACGACAATGCCAAAGCAGCACATGAGGTGAAAATTAAGTGAAATTCTCTTAACAGGGGCACAGACAAAAAAACAAATGTAAAAACCCTTCCCTGCACTATACAAAACTAAAAAGAAACCTTTTGTGCTGACGTTATATTTAATACATGTACCTGTTCCGACTTACATACAAATACAACTTAAGAACAAACCTACAGTCCCTATCCCGTTCATTACCCGGGGACTCGAATCAATTTTTGTAGAGCCTTGTTGAGAACACCGCTGCCACTATTGGCGTCTCAGCTTCGGTATAAAACAATTGTCTGAAAGGCAGGAGCGGCACATTTTCAAGTTGCTGCCATGCTACTGGAAGCCATTGTCCCAAAAACTGCGAGTCATCATGAGTCTGTGTCAGAGCCAGAACTGCTCTCCCGGCTGATTTCAATCTGTAAGGAAGGCAAGTTGTCCAGGCGGCTTTTCTTTTGCCGAATCTGTTCCTTCTCTTTGATTAAAGTTCCCCAGGCTTGCTGCAGCACGGAGTCATCTTCTTCTGGAGCTACGCTGACTTTTTTTTCCTTCTCAACGGTTTTGAGTTTGTCTTTTGGTGCTGTTCCTAATCGATTCCACAAGCCTCCTGTTTTCTTCTCTTTGCCATCAGAGTAGAGCCCCTTCCCTTCCATTTGTTTTGGTACGCCAAGCCGGCTGTGCACATCAGAAACTGGTTCTCTGCGAGACTCTGTAGTCTTACTCAAAATCTTCCTTGGTTCAGGTGAATGTGGTCGTTTTCCAAGCCTCTGACGAACATCAGATTTTACACCCGCCGCCTGTCTACTTGTACCGCTTTGTCTCTTCTCTTCCAGTAAGAGCCAGATGTCAGCTGGTTTCTCAGAATGGGTTTTACTTCCAATTCGGTGTTTCACACTACTAGTAGAATCTGATCTCATCGAGTTCATGATGGTTTTAAGCTGCGACTCCACTTCATCAGCATACATGGTCATCTTCATGCACTTTTTTATACTCCTTTATACTCCTGTATGCTAATACATTACAATCTTTTTCAGTATAACAATAAGCCCTGACCGCAGGCTTACCATACAGATAGCCCAGGGGCTACTCTAGGTCCCCAGGACTGACTGTAGAGATATTCCCCAGACTCCATCGGGCACTGGGAATCCTGATGACCCAATGGAGCAAGGGCACCCCCTGTGATTATGCCGTTTGTCACGGATCGTAGCAATAAAAAGGGTTAGGCGCCAGCGATTGGAGATTTCCCCAGTCCTTGCCATTCAGAGACTGCTCTAGGAACAGAGCTGTCAACTCCAACTTCATTCCTAGTGCAGTTGCAGTGCTGGGAGCTGCAAAATCTGTCTGAAGAAGACGCACACCACCTGCCATCTAAAGAGAGTGGGCGGTTGTTAACAGGTTAAAGGGTGAAATCCAGGGCTTTAAGCCAAAATCTGTGACTGACATGGAGGACTTGCTACCTGTCTATAACAGAATGATAGGGGCAACAGGGGTGAGAAAAGGTAATTTTTTTATTTTAAAGCAGTAGAGAGTTTTTCTTTTAAGGTTCCCCTAAGCAATGAAAAAAATGCTGCTTAAAACTCAAATTATTTTATACACATTAAAAAATACCAATAATTCTAAAAACACTAATACTATGTGTGTATAAATTATTAAATTAAATTTAAATAAATTATTTGTTATACCACCAAAGGCAGAAAATAGCTAAAGCTGTCCTGGTCATTAAGGCCCAAGATGTGCAGTAGTAAGGGATCAATGTTGTCCTGCTGCACTGCTAAGATTGATCCGGTATCTGTCACGTTATTGATCAGGATTCTATCACATTATACTGGTGAATTTCTATTAAAGCAAATGAGATGCAAAAGCCTTATGTTTCCATTAGGATAATAGCAAACAACTTACATCTGCATTTTCACAAAGAAGTGCTGCAATTATGTGTGAAATGTGTTTTATAGTATCTTGATTGATTATAAGGGGTCAATATAATTCAGTTCAGTAAAATAATAAACTGTGTATCAATGTCCACCAGATGGCAGTGAATTTTAATAAATTCATTCATTGCAACAATATTATATATTTAAGAAAAGGTGGAAACCCTTTTCCAGGAGATGAAAGTGGATACTAAATCCATACTGGATGTTTTTGGGACAATTTCTACATTTGAGCATGGGGAAACCTGAATTTTGCTTGCCCAAAATGGGGTATCCACAGCAATGCTCCTGTCTATGGGCCTTAAAGGAATTGTCCAGAACATACAAAACCTGGTTGATCTGCTGGGGTAGGAATAGAAATAATCCAAAACAACATAAATTGGAGGGTGCTATTAGCAAATAAAACATAACCTTTACTTCACTCTTTAAAATATGGTACCTAATTTATATGCAGAAAACTACCACTGAAGAAATATATGCCTTCAGGCAAAAGATAAAATATAACTTTTTATTAATATATAAAAATAAAAGGACCTACAACATTCCTAGAAACCCCTTAACACTACAAAACCTAATGAAAAGTGAGGAACCCGCCCCAAAAAGGGCGACCCCACCCAGGAACATAACCTACCTAACCCTAGAAAACTCTATATAACAAGAGACAAAAAGAAACACACACCAACAAGAGCCTCAAGTCCCAATATACAATACAAGGAGAAAAGATGTAAACAGACAGGCTCCACAGAAATAAATAATACAACAAAACACACAAACAAGTGCAATATGTAAGTCTACAATATTCAAAAGCACCAGATGTAGGATAATAGATAAATATCTCAATATTAATAGGACAGGACTTATTTGATCATATAGATAACAATATAGGCGATTCACCAATGGATGTTATAGTACAACTATTATGCACATCTATCGGTATAAATTCTGACGCGTTTCCCCCAAAGTATAGCGTGGGTTCATCAGGGAACAATAATAATAAAGCATATAGTGCCTATAAGTATAATAGAAAAGACCAAAAGCTTATGTCTCTTAAATGCACTTTAAATGCGTCCCTTCGATGCATCCTGTGATAATGGGTGTGCTGCCATATGCAAGATGATGAGGTCTCATGATGGTAGGTCCTTTTATTTTTTTTTATTAATAAAAGTTATATTTTATCTTTTGCCTGCAGGCATATATTTGTTCAGTGGTAGCGTTTTTTTTTTTTTTTTTGTTTATGCAGGGCTTTGTTATCATGAGTTGTCTCTTTACTTGTCATTTTGAAAGAGTTTTTGTAGTTTTTCCAATTAAAATACACAAAGATTATTGGTACTCGCCACCCGAAAAACTGTGAATATATAGGAAACATAAAATGACCACGGATCAAAAGACCCTGCCAACAATCATTGGATACCTGATTTAAAACATAGAATGATCACATTTAACAATTGACTTACCAGTTACTGTCATGTTGCTGATCTTAGCCTGGGACACATAAATAGACTATCCCTATAATTCCCTATAGGGAAGTTATTGCGGCCTAATCAGGGTAATTGGAGTGACTGCCCCGAAAAGAGCGCCTCCATACAGGAACCTATCCCGGTTACAAAAAAGCCCCTACTTCACCCTGTTAATAAACAATTGTGTGTCCCAACATGACATGTTTCTACATATCGATGTGTCATCAGGGGACTGGAGTAAGTAAAGCAGGGGTAGGTAAAGATGCAGGAGCTTAATGAAAACATTTGTAGCGTATGGCTCCCGGTTTTATAGGTCAGAACATCATAGCCCTCAACACAAAGAACGTATGTCTGGTAATATGCTAAAAAATAATTAGAGATCCTGTAATTACATAAAAAAAACCTTCCCCACTCTGTTCCGTTCCAGCGTTGGCGCTGCTGACTTCTGTTTACTTCTGGCATTGGGCTGTTGACTTGTGATTGTTCTGAATGCTGATGTCAAGAAATGACATCTACTGCTGCAGCCAATCATGAACCAGGCTGGTGGCCGTAGTGTCATTGCTGTAGCAGACCCTGGTCGACAGGTTTGTTTTTTTCTTTATATTTTATCACAGCATCTCTATCTCAATTTTAGTTTTGAATAAAGTCGGACAGCTCCTTCAAGTTTCTCTTGGTTTGTTAAGAATCAGCACTGAAAATCAATAACAAATTTACTACTGACCTCAATAGTCTAACTTTTATGAATTCTTCAAAAAATTCATAAAGGGTTAAAAATCTTTACATAAGATGTGATTTAATTGGTTCATTTAGTAGGACAATTTGTAGGTCATTTGGCAATACCTTTTGTTTTTTTTTGTATTTGACACTATGCTTATTTTTACGCAAACTCAACAAATATGTAAAAAGTAAAGAACTAAATCCAAATAGAGTGCGACTTAACTGGGCTAGCAAAGATGGAGTCACCAAAATCAATTATTAAGTGATCCTAATGTACAGCCTGACATTTCACTAAAGCTTTCTGAAGACGCACATTGCCACATTCATGTCAGCACCATGTCATGTAAAGACACCAGCATGGAAACATTGAATTGGATTATGTTCCATTTATACATGAGATGATGCACGAGAGATTAACAGTTATAACAGCAATGAGCAACGTAAAAGTTGAACCTAATACAATGTGATTGTTGATTATGTGTTAATGCCATAATTTTACTTCCTTTGCCACAGCTGTCTCCCCGGATATGTGTTGATCCCATTTAGCAACTAGGCTGTTACTGTAAAATGTGTGAAAAATTGTACTTGAAATGGCAACATACACAAGATATTATATTTGGACAAAGTAGTTGTAAGAAAGGTAATTACAAGCTATGAGTCAAGCTGTGGACGCCAACTACTGTTTATAACACGCAGAGATAGGTCACTAACTTATAAAAAATTACCCTCTAAAGTTCTCTGGCAGGGAACACTAAGAGAAGGGAGATGGCAGCCATGGAGGCCTTCAGTAGGCCCCTGACTGCCATGATTGGGGGGGAAGATCAGGCAGAAGAATGGAACGCTGCCCTGTTTTGCACTTAGTTGCCATGATCCTGTTGACCCCCTCACACCTTGTACCGGCTAAGTGGTTAAGCAGCCGGTTCCGGTTTTTTTCCAATCTTAGCCACTAATGGTGGGAGCCAGCTATAATAAACAGCCAGCACCCACCATGTAAGGCTCAGCTAATGAGACTGCTCTATACACCCACACGACATCATAATATACAGTTAGGTCATATGTCAGAAAGGGGTTAAAGTACATTTAACCAATTTGCTATATTTTTTATTTTAAAATGACTAAAGTAAAACTCAGGGGGTTGATTTTCATTTTATTTTGACTTTCACAGATTTTTTAAGATGTACAAATAAACAATCCCTTCTGCGTTTTCCTTAGGAGTACATGCTCTATCTGCAGCGTCTGGAACAGAGGTCAGACGAACAGTTCTATGAGCACTGGTGGAATCCTCACTGTCAGCCTCACTGCAATCGTAACATCGTAAACCCTGCTTAATAGCTAAAGGTATAAATCTAATCTTGTGCTGTCTGTTGCCTCCCTTCCTTGCAGCTGAGCAGCAGCATTCCCTGTTTGAAAGTTCTTCGCTCTTTAAAAGTAAAAGCCCCTGAATCCTTTGCTATTCTCCATCTTCTTTACTCTGAACCTCAGTCTCCGTGCACACCACTTGTTTCCTCACTCCTGTTAAAATCCTTAGGAGGAAAAAACAAAAGGATTTGACTTCAAAGACTTAAAAAAGTCAAACCTCTTTGATCACCTGATCTTCTGGTCTTGACACAAAGCTGTTTCCTTTGCATTGAGACACGCAGAACTACTGAGGTTCCTGTTTTCAAACAGTTGATTTAGGCCTCGTTCACACGGCTTATTTGGGCACAGATTGACGCTGTACTCCGCGCCGGATTTGCGCTTCAGTACGGCGCCAATCCGTCCCTGTCATTACGGTAATCCACTGCTCTCATAGAGAACAGTGGATTCCGTCGCTCCTCCCCACTCGGTGAATCCGCCACGGGGGGAGAAAGTGACACGCCCATTATTTACGGTGCGAACGCGCCGTAAACAATGCAGTTGTCTATGGGGCCGGGAGCGGCGCCCCCGCCGCGCTCCGGCCCCGCCCCCTCCCCGCCCCTTAATTCACTGCGGATTTGTGAGCTCAATACGGCTCACAAATCCGTCGGAATAAGCCGTGTGAACACTGCCTTAGAATTAAAGGAACTATGCTGAACTATGTGTAAGATATTACGAAAATATTTTTTTCTGCTAGATAATATTTGATTACAGGCCGCATACTAACCAGCGCGTTCACTTTTGAGGGATTTAGAGTATTTTTCCTTGCAAAAGTGCTAATTAGGATTATAAACATTGACATTGGGAAATGCTCCCAGTAAATAGGACACAAACATCCATAGACCCCTATGGGCCTGAAGGATATTAAGAGTCCTTTTGGCATTGTCCATACTGTTACAAGTTGATATACCTTTCTTTTACATTATACACAATGTGAACAGAGCTTTAGTAGGGTATGTTCACACAGTATTTTGCCGCGTATTGCGCTTTATACTCAGTGAAATGCGCACCACAATTACAGTATGGGTATGTTCACACGGCTTATTTTGACGTTGTTTTGGACGAGTTTTTCGGAGCATTTCCACTCCCAAAATCTCGCCTGAAGCACGCTTCTTCAGAAGAGGTTCTAGAGGCGTTTCTCTGCGAGGTTTTGGGTAAGGTTTTGGATTTGGTTTTGGATGAAGTTTTCGAGGAGGTTTTCACCCATACAAATTAATAACCAGGACAAAAACCGCGCCGAAAAAAGCGCCTAAAACACGCGTCAAGAAATGACACTTCTCTTTCAGCGCATCCAAAGAAGCGTGTAAAAACCTTGTCGTTTGTGAACTACAACGAGGTTTTACATAGGATCCAATGAAATGAACTGGGGGCGTTTTGGAAGCGTTTTGGACGAGGTTTTGGGCGATGAAACGCTCCAAAAACCTCGTCCAAAACCATGTCAGAATAAGCCGTGTGAACATGGCCTAATTCATAGCTCTCATAGAGTACATTATAGGGGTTTTCTCACTAGGCTGATTTACTGGGTCACCAGCTTTACACTCACTCTGTCTCCTCAGGCTGTAGGTGGTTCTGTAGCAGTGTAGCATATTTGGCTTCTAGCTGAGCAGTTACACTGTTAAGTGTAGAACATTTTATCTCTTCAGTACACAAAAGATACATCTGGTGTGAGGACTGACAACAATGGCTTATCTGTAATCTTGTTAGAGATAATTAGTTTGCTCCAGATTGAGTTGTCCATCCATGGTGACATCACTCCCTGTTCTCTCAGTTAATCAGATATAGAGTTATGGTCAGGCAACCAGATAACCATAGAAACCTGTGGGAACTCAGGGCACATAAAATGTCTCATATCATGACAAAAGTCAAATACTGTATATTGACCAGTGTATTTAGAAAAAGCTTTTAGTTACTTGTCCTTTCATGCTGAAGACTAATCTTTGTAGTGAGAAAACCCCTTTAAGGTGTTAAAGAGGTTGTCTCATTACATTGATTCATCTTACCCCAGTCCTGTTTTCTTGGTTTCATTTTGAATTCAGGGGCATGTTTACTGGCTTCTAGTATGCTGCATTAGAAGCCAGGTCTGTAGCTATAGCAACCAGCACTGGCAGCCTATCAGGAAGATCAAACAAAATCTGTTGCTTATAGCAACCGAGGAGCTGATACAGCCCATACAAGAGGGCTACTCAGAATAGGTAGGACACTGTTAACGGACACATATTGCAAAGTGACTTGTTGTTGCAAGATCTTTAACATGAAAAGCAATCTTTGTAGTGAGACAACCCCTTTAAGTGTCAGTATTCACTGAGCTGTCATTGTGACTTAGGAAAGATGCTGCTTTAATCCATGGGGTCCTGTGTAGAATCACACTAATTTGTTTACTTGTGAGCTGATAAGGAGCTGATCTATAACAGCTCTGCTAATTCAAAAGAACCCTTATCAGAAACAATGGGAGAAGACTGAAAACTGCTTAAAGGGAATCTGTCGCAATTTTTTTTTTTTTACTAATTAAATCAAGCCCCTGATCCATATTCTTTTCCTCTCGGCCATTTTTATTTCCTGATTGTAGTTTTCTCTATTCGGCCGTCTATATATGATTGTGGGGAAGACATTCTTGCTTGCACTGCTTTAACAGCAGTCAGAGAGATACTTTACAGCAGCTTCATGCATATAGGATTCTTAAGACAGATTCTGTCCATAGACTTCTATAGGAGAGTTTTCACTGTGAAGGGAGGGGAGAGGGGGAGCTGTGACATTCCTGGTGACTGGTGGATTCTGTGTTATCTGTACACACTGGTGTCTCCTTTCAGTTTGACCCTGCTTTTACTGATAATGAGCAGACACTGAAAAGCTCTCTAAACAGAACAGGAAATTTCAGACGATTATTAGGCCTAGTGGCCAAAGTGAAAACTGCAGGACTTAGGAATTATTAAAAAAATACTGAAAGTGATCTGGAAAATAAAAAAAAAACATAATCAAAAATTCCTAAAAAATGTGTTTAATATAAAAATGTGAGTTAAACAATAAGTCATTTTTTGATGACACATTCCCTTTAATCAGTCATTGAACAACCCTTGGTCCTCTAAACAGACTGCAAAGCCACTGGAGCACGATGAGGAGTTTGTGTTTGTGGAATAGAGAGAACATTCAAAAACCTTTCAGAGCACTGTCCAAATATTGCTGCCACTCACTCACTCTGCTGTACTCCGTTTGCCCCAACGTTCTGCTGATAGTTCTCCCACCAGTGCACACTTCATTAATTCCATCTCCTCCTACAGCTGTTACTACCAGCTGGGCTGGTCATTTACCAGCTGGCGGGCATCGCTGATCGTCAGCGAAAGCAAGGCAATGGCGCGTGTGCCCACAGAGAGAGCTCTGAGTGCCCTGTCTGGCACGTCCCGCCATTTTTCCCACAGCCCAGAGTATATTTTATTTCCATGTTAAGATCTTTTTTACATAGGCTTGTCCACAC
>JAODAL010013342.1:0-91692 GCA_025379985.1 Phyllomedusa bahiana | reverse complement strand
TGACACAGTGTGGAGGTCACGACACAGCAGCATGAGGTCAGTCATGACGCAACCCAATTCTGGAGGGGGAAAAAAAGGGGAGAAGGCCAGAAGGGCACAATAAACCCAGTGGGGGGGGCCGGCAGCAGCAGCATGAGGGTCAGTCAGTGACACAAATCACTTCTGGGAGGTGGCAAAACAGGAGTGGCCAAGATGGCATAATGACAGGGGGGGGGGGGGTGACGGGGGCGGGAAAGAACAGCATGGGCGGGTGGCACAATGACACGTGTGAGGTGACCGCAGCAGCAACAACCGCGCAGCATGGGACAGGGTGGACAATGACACAGTTGGGAGTCACGGCACCAGCAACGCAGGCAGCATGAGGTCATGAGTGGCAAAAATACAGAGTGTGGAGGTGGGGCAATACCAGCCCTGGAAAGTGGTTTTTGGGCAGAGGGAGAAACTGGCATTTGATGGTGGCTCGGCGGGGGGGCGGCTCGAAAGGGCTGAGGCAGGTTTTAACCCCCAGCTCATTTCTCACATTTGGGTGAGGCTTTCAGGGTGATGTAGCTGACCCTAAGGCATTGGGTGGGGGAAATCTGACCCCCACGCCTGATTCATCTTGAAAAAGGTCAGTGTTCCCATTCCCGTGGAAAGGGGGTTTTTCCCCTTTGGGAACGATGGCCCCCCACACAAAAGACCCGCTCTGATGCCACACTACTGGTGGGCGGGGGGCAGTTTCTCCACTGAAAAACTCGGAAAGTTGCGGCCACACACCATTTGGCGCCCAGTAGCCAGCGGATTTCTAATGGGGTGGCGAGTGCTTTTCCAAATGGGCCCACCCCGTTGGTTCGGGGACTGCTCCGGGCCCGCTGCTGCTGCGCTGGGGACTGCCTCCTCACGGCGGGTGAAGGAAGCTGTCATAGTGATCCAGACTTAGGTTGCTGCTGTGGAGGGAGCTCCCCCCCCCCCACCTTCCCCCAGCCCGCGGCAGTAGCACGTGAGCGCTGAGGAACCCCGGTCAGACCTGTCGAGGGGGACGATTGCCGCACAAGGCAGCACCAACTGACACAGGTTTTCCCAAAAGTTTTGGTTTGTCCCCCCTTTTAAATAGCTGGAAAAAGGCCCCCTTTTGGCCCGTGCGAGGGTCCAATAGGGTGGAGAGCCAGAAGTATCCCACTTCCCGGATGCGACTATTCGGCTGCCCTTTAGCCAGGCAAATCAATGTGGGGGCCATCTGCACGTGACCCCGGGGGGCTCCCTGCCCCCATTCCATTATACCCCCAGGTGCTTGGGGTCTCTCCCCCGTTTTCCCTCATTCCATCTACCCCCTCAGCTGCCCCTCTCTTGTCACCGGGGTAAAAACCCCTCTTTTTCACCGAAAAAGCTTCTGCCCCAAATGTTCTCCTCCTCCATTTCAGCCCCCAGCGGACCATGGGGCCGCAGATGAGTCCCAAAAATCCCGTCCCCTGCCCAGACAGATTTTTCAGCATCTTTTCCCAGGAATGAAGCAGTGGAATGACGTTATTCTCCCGTAGTCCTGGGACGACAAAAAAACGTCGTCTCCTTAAATGGCCCTCAACAAAGGGCAGGTGTCACGATGAGTGCCATGGCTGACATAAAAGTTACACAAGGGAGTACTCCTGTCCGCCGGGATTTCAAATATCTTTTAATGCCTTTCCTGTTCATACATTGGGTTCCAACATATGCGGGCGGGAATTCCAAGGGTGGAAAAAACGCATATCAGAGGTTTTGGGGGGAGGCCATTCTGCCGCGCAATCGAGGGGGTGTTTCCTGGTTTTGTACGAATGGATAAAGGGGCAGCCAGTTTCCGGGCCCATTTTCAGAAGTTTAAAGATCTGGGGAAGACTTCAGGAACCTTTTCACAACCAGATTGAAACGTGCGCCATGCAGGGCGCTGGCCATCCCTCCTGGGTGCAGTGCGGACCCAGTTCCTCCCATTGCCCGTCACCGTGGTTCCCGATTTGCAGTTGGCGCGGAGAAAGCCACACATCGTTTTCTTGCTCTAGCGGAGCAGTTCCTCCCCCGTGGACTTTTTTTCGCCAAGGCAAAACCGGGGTAGAAAATGCGACACCGCTGTGCCTACACATGTGGTATGATGGAGCAGTATTGGGAGGTGAAAAGGGGTGGGGGTGGAGGAGGGGGAGGCAGACATTTGGGCAGGAGCGAAGTTTTACAACGTGGAGGAGAAAGCGGCGTTCCCCGTCCCAAATTTTTGGTGTGCCTGGGCAGGAAGACATTCCCCAGTGGGGCCCTAAAGGACATGTATGGCCCTACCGTAGTTTCAGCTCCGACGTCCGCTGCCCCGGGACCCTTGGAACCCAAAACCCATAAGTCAAGGACTGGCCACTTTCTGTTCTACATATTTATGAATGCTGGTACTGCCTTTTTGGAAAAAAAATTCGGCTTGGGAAATCCCCATCTGGTCGGCACAAGCCTTATTCTCTGAAAGGTGCAGAGTCCCCCCATTTGGAAAGGGGGGGACTGCTACCAACAACTTGGACAGGACACGGTCAGCTGCTGCACCTTAGGATGGTTGGACCTACTTTTTGTCTCTTCGCCTCGCTGAAAAACTGTGGGGCCATGAGTAGCGAGGGGAGGAGCAACTTTGGGCCGGGAGAGGGATGGCAAAGGAAATAGTCCCTTCGCAAGGTGGGGGAGCCTTGACTGGCTGCAATGGCAGCGTGCCATGGGCGTTGCTGCTGGTGTTGCTGGGCGGCAGGATTGGGCCCCCACATCTGAGCCACGTTTCTCCCAGGCCACCGGATGGTGACGCTGCAGTGTTGCCCGGGGTGGTGCCAACGTTAGTCCCTGCCCGCTTCACTTTCGCCACAATTCTAAATTCCCCTATTCGGCCCCCGGTGTCTTGCAAAGAACGCCCACCCCCCCGAGTAGCGATTTTTACCCCCCAACGCTCCGCATGAGTGACTATGCCGCCCCTGCTTCCCGAGCCCCTGTGCCCCTACTTTTTTGGACCCCGCAAAATGGATTTTTTTCCCCGTGGCCGCTTGGTCCCGTCCACACCTGCGCTACCCTGTGACAAAGCCACACACTCACTTGCGGCTGCGCCGTGCCCCGCGCGCAGGCGCCCTTTTCCTGACGATATGAAACCCCGCTTCAACCCCGGGTCCCCCAAATGCGGTCGGCTACATCATCATCAATTTTGGGTTTCATGTCATGCTGTCCTCATCACCGGTCTGGTATGCAGAGGCTGACCCCCACAACTGACCCTTTCCCTCCACTTAAAAATCTATATTTTTCCCCCCACTGCAAGAAGCAGAGGGGTATTTGGGCCCCCCATTTTTCGTGCCAAGTAGCTGCTGCTGCCCCCCTCAAAATTTTTCATCCTCCTAAATGTGGCGCTGAGCCCGCACTATTAGATCTCTGGGTGGGGAACCGGATGGGACAAGGCGGGTTGAGGAAGGTGGGGCCGCTGACCTACTCCCCGGGCCCCTGCCAAAATGGGGGGTGTCCGAGGGTTTTTCCCCCCGATCTTTGGCGAGGTTTCAGTGTACTGGGGGGAATGGTTGACCCAGTCAACCAATCAAGAAAAACCCCCGGGTTGCTAGTCAGCACACGGCCGCTGATGACACCGGGAGTTGGGCCTCCCGGTGACCCCCGCTGGGGGTCCCCTTGCTGTGCTGCGACCTGGGCCGGGAAATGTTTTCCCAGGGCCATCGCGGTGAAGGGGCCCTGCCCCCTTTTCCTTCGACATACTGTTTGTTCAAAAAAGGGTACAGAAAAATTTTTTGTGAAGATTCTGTAAAATTGATAAATTTCACCCCCTGAATTTAAACCCCCCAAAATTTTGAACCCCAGTAACAAGTTTGGGTTTAACCCTTGGAATATAAAGGGGCGCCCCAAAAGGGGCCCGGGGAAAAAATTGACTTGTATGTCCCGGGTTTAAAAAAATTTGTGTATTTTACTAAAATATAAAAGCAAAAAACCGGTTTTTTTTAAACCCTTTTGGGATAGGGAATTTTTCTAAAGAAATTTTTTTTCTGGGGCCCGGTGAAAAAGAAATTTATTTTCCTGAGAAAAAACTGCAAAAAATACTTAGAAAAAAACCCCCGGATTTTTTTAAAAATTTCGAAAAAGAATTGAGAAAGCCCACAAACTACCAAAACCTTTTGTGGGCGGTTACAAGGGGTGTGTATTTTACGCTCCCACAAAAAGGGAAAAAAAAAATTTTTAATTAACCTTGCTTTTTTAATTTATGCAACAGGAAAAAATGTTTTTTTTGGGCGGTGAAAAAGAGGGGTTTCCCTTTTTATCACCACAGCAGCAGAAAACGTTTAAATTAAACCCCCTGGATGAAAAATTGCCCCCAAAAACAATTGGGGGAAAACCACAAACTCAAAGCTTTGTAGCGTGTTACAATGGCGTTTTTTTTTAAACGTAAAACCAACAAAAAAAGAAAAAATTGAAATTTAAACCCTTTCGCTTGGAATTATGCAACAGGAAAATTGTATTTTTTGGGGCGGTGAAAAAGAGGGTTTTTAAAATTTTGTCCCCACAGCAGAAAAATAAAGTTTAAATTTAAACCCCCGGGATGAAAATTTGCGCAAAAGAATTGACCCATTCACAAATATTTAGCTTTTAGCGTGTTCAAAGGGGAAATTTTTTTACGTACACAACAAGAGAAAAATTTTAAATTTAAACCCCTTCGCTTGTAAATTTATGCTACAGGAAAAATTGGTTTTTTTTTGGCCCGGTAAAAAAGCGGTTTCTTGGGTCACCACAGCAAAAAAAAAACCCCTTAAATTTAAACCCCCTGGATGTAAATTGCCCAAAAAAAATTGAGAAAACCACAAACTACTGGCTTTGTTGCGTTTTAAAATTTGGGCGTTTTTTTTCGTTTACACAACAAGAGAAAAAATTGAAATTTAACCTCCGCTTGTGAATTATACTACAGGAAAATAGTATTTTTTGGGGGTTTGAAAAAAGAGGGGTTTTTTTTTGTCACCACACCCGAAAAAAAACAAGCTTTTAACCCCGGATTTTAAAATTGCGAAAAAAGAATTGAGTACCCCAAAAAAACTATTTGTTTTTGGTAGCGTGTTACAATGGCGGGTTTTTTTACGCTCCCCCCCCCCCCCCCAACCCGGGAAAAAAAAAATTGAAATTTAAACCCTTCGCTTTTGGAATTTTTGATAAGGAAAATTGTATTTTTTTGGGCCGGTGAAAAAAAGACGGTTTCTTGGATTCACCACAGCAGAAAAAACAATGCAAAATTTAAACCCCCTGGATATAAATTGCGAAAAAAGAATTGAGCACCCCACAAAATTTACTAGCTTTGTAGGGGAACAATGGCTATTTTTTATGTACACAAAAAGAGAAAAAATTGTAATTAACCTTCGTTTTTGTGAATTAGGGAAAAAGGAAAAATTTTGTATTTTTTGGCGGTGAAAAAGATGGTTTTTTTTTTGTCACCACAGCAAAAAAAAACCCTTAAATTTAACTCCTGGTGTTTTTTGGGCGCAAAAGAATTGGGGCAGCCACAAACTCTACCCTTTGGGTAGCGTGTTCAATGGGTATTTTTTACGCTACCCAACAAGAAAAAAAATTGTAATTAATCTTTGCTTGTAAATTATGCTACAGGAAAAATTTGTATTTTTTGGGGGTTTGAAAAAGAGGGTTTTTCTTTTAGTAAAAACCCCCACAGCAAAACCCAACGTTTAAATTTAAACCCCCTGGATGTAAATTGGCCCCCTAAAAATTGAGAAACCCCACAAATATTTAGCTTTTTTAGCGTTTTTACAAATGGCGTTTTTTTTTTACGCTACCCCAACAAGAGAAAAATTTTTTTAATTAAACCCTTTCCCGCTTTTTGAATTATGCTACAGAAAAATTTTTTTTTAGGGGGTTGGAAAAAGATGGTTTTTTTTTTGTCACCCCCCGCGAAAAAAACACTTAATTAACCCTGGATGAAAAAGGGCCCCAAAAAACAATTGGGGCAACCCCCAAAATACAAAGCTTTGTTGGGGGGTTACAAGGGCGTTTTTTTAGCTACCATCCAAGAGAAAAAATTGAAAATTAAACCCCCTTCCGCTTTTTAAATTATGCTCCGGGAAAATTGTATTTTTTGGGGGTGAAAAAGAGGGTTTTATTTTTTGTCACCCGCAGAAAAAAACGCTTAATTATCCCCTGGATGAAAAATTGCGCAAAAAAAATTGAGCAGCCACAAACACTAGCTTTGTAGCGTTTTAAACAATGGGGGTGTTTTTTTACGTACTTTAACAAGAGGGTAAAATTTGGGTAATTACCTTCGCTTTGGTGAATTATGCTCCCAGGAAAAAAATTTTTTTTTGGGGTGAAAAAGACAGTTTCTTTGGAGTCACCCCCCAAAAGAAAAAAAAACCCGCTTTTTTAAACCCCCTTGGATTTTAAATTCGCAAAAGAATTGGCAGCCACAAAACTCCCAGCTTTGTGCTTTTCCCAGGGCGTGATTTTTTACGCTCCCACAACAAGAGAAAAAATTGAAATTTAAACCCTTCGTTTGGGTGAATTATCCCTTCGGGAAAAATTTTTAATTTTTTTGGGGTGGTAAAAAAGCCCGGTTTTTTTTTTGTCACCCCCAGAAAATAAAACCCTTTAAATTTAAACCCCCGGATGTAAATTGCGCAAAAGAATTGAGTGGGCCAAACAAACTACTAGCTTTGTAGCGTGTTCCCAATGGCGTTTTTTTGGACGCTACCAACAAGAAAAAAAAATTTTAAATTAAACCCTTTCGTTTTGGGGAAATTTTATGCTACAGGAAAATTGTATTTTTTGGGGGAAAAAAAGCCCGGTTTGGGGGGAAGTCACCCCCCGCAGAAAAACAAGGGTTTAAATTTTAACCCCCCTGGATTTTAAATTGGGCCCCAAAAGAATTGGGCCCAAGCCACAAACTACTACCCTTTGTAGCTTGTTACAATGGCGTTTTTTTTTACGTTAAAACAAACCAAAAAAAAAATTGTAATTAACCTTTCGTTTTGTAAAATTATGTTTACAGGAAAATTGAAATTTTTTTGGCCCGGTGAAAAAGACGGTTATTTTTGCCCACCCAGTAGAAAAACAACGCTTAATTACCCCGGGAAATTTTAAAATTTGGGGCAAAAGAATTGAGCGGGCCACAAAACACGAGCTTTTTTAAGTGTTACAATGGCTTTTTTTTTAAAACGTACAAAACCCAAGAAAAAAAATTTTTTAATTTAAATTTTTTGCTTGTAAATTATTTTTTACAGGAAAAATGTTTTTTTTTTGGGGCGGTGAAAAAAGACGGTTTTTTTTTTGGGCCCCAAACACCGGGAGAAAAAAGTTTAAATTAAACCCCTGGATGTAAATTGCCCCAAACAATTGGGAAACCCCCAAACTTACTTTTTTGGTTTAAAATGGCTGTTTTTTACGACCAACAAGAGAAAAAATTGTAATTAACCTTCCTTGTGAATTACTACAGGAAAATTGTTTTTTTTGGCGGTAAAAAAAGCGGTTTATTTTTGTCACCACAGAAAAAAACAAGCTTAATTCCCCCCGGGTTTTAAATTGCGCAAAAAATTGAGCAGCAAAAACTATAGCTTTGTAGCGGTTACAAGGGCGTGTTTTTACGCTAATAACAAGGGGAAAAATTGTAATTAACCTTCGCTTGTGAATTATGCTACAAAAAATTGTATTTTTTGGTGGTAAAAAAAGACTTTTTTTTTTGTCACCCGCAAAAAACAACGCTTTTTTCCCTGGATTAATTGCGCAAAAGAATTGAGCACCACAAACTATAGCTTTGTAGCGTGTTAAAGGGCCGTATTTTTTACGCTACAAAACAAAGAAAAAATTTTATTAACCTTCGCTTGTGAATTTGCTACAGGAAAATTTTATTTTTGGCTGAAAAGAGGGTTTTTTTTTGTCACCACAGAAAAAAAGCAACGTTTAATTTAAACCCCTGGATGTAAATTGCGCAAAAAAATTTTGACAGAAAAATTAAGTGGTAATTTTGTATTGAAAAACGTGTTTCTTTAAAGATACAACAGGATTTGGCTTAGATCCCCCTTGGATATTCAATTGCTGTAGCAGATAGCTTTTAAAAGTTTTTGCAGCTGCAGTGGGCGCACACTGGATTTCGATCCAATACCGCAAAAAATCAGAAAAAGAACTTTAAAGAACTTCTCTGAACAAGCTGAACGCCCACCAAAAATCGCTGTATAAAATCAGTTCTTCAGTAAAGGGTACCCAACAGCCGCGGCAGCACCTTCCCTGATCGTACAGTGAAGGTTTTGAGTCCCCGCGTCGCGCCCCGGGCTTATAAGTGGGTGAAATTTACAGAATCCCGGGTCCTTTATTGGCTTCATTCCCATTAAACAGGGGCCCTTTTTTCCCCAGATTCTTTGCCCCATGTAAGCCCGTGCCGCAGATTTTATCAATAAAAGCACATTTGTTTACCCGAATCCCCCAAAAATTCGACTTTTGTTTAGAACCAGTTTTCCTAAAAAACTAAAGAATTCCCCTTGTTAGAATCAATTTGCCCACTCTAAAGCAAAATTTAAAAATGTTTTTAATTTTTGGGAAATTTTTTATTTCGTGGAGGTAAAAGTTGCAGTTTTTCTAAAAATATTTAATTTTGTCAGACATGTAACACCGAAAAAAGACACTCTCAAAAATTTGGGACAATTTTCCTTTATTGGAGATAATTTGGCGGGGAAACTTGGGGTTCTATTGTGCGGGGCCCAAAGCGGGACAAAAAGAATATTATTTTGTTGCTTTTTTTACCGTCTATTAAAAAAAGTAAGGCAGGGGGATTTTTAATTATTTCCACTACTTTCCATACGTTTGCATAATTTTTGAAAAAGTTATAAAACCTGATTTATTTGCTAGACTTTTTTAAAAAAAAGTTGTTATCCGATGTCTCACTTTATAAAGGGGTTTGATTTAAGTCTTATGTGTATAACCTCTATCAAATAATTTGTTACATCCCCCCTTTCTTTTTGTATATTGAACCATTTGCTTGAGTGGAGTTTCCCCGTTCTAGTCATTCTCCTACTGGGAATATTTTTAATACATGGGCGGGGGGCAAGAATCTGTCTCGATGGTTTCCTTCATTGATTTAAAAATGGTTTGATTCTATTTTATTATTCATGACCCTTAATGTAACTCTAGAAATTATGGAAACTTCTTTATGCTTAAGGTAAAAAAGTAAACCCATATGATTGTGATTGATAAATTCTACAAAATTTTTTATTAAATGCGTCTCTCCTATCCAAATAAAGATCAAATCGTCGATGTATCTCGAATACCATTTTATACACTGTGTGAATGGATGGTCTGAATAAAAAGGAACCTTTCCTCCCATGCTGCCATGTATATATTTGCCAAGGAAGGCAAAAAACGCGCACCCATGGCCGCTCCTGATATTTGTCTATAAAAATTTTTATCAAACATGAAAAAATTGTGTGTGAGAAGATATTCTACAGCCAGAACAATGAATGCCTGTTTAGCTTCTGAAAAAGTGCTATACCTATATAAGACGTTAAATCAAGCCTTGAATAAAGTGAGAACATCGGATAGATCAAATCTTTTCTTGACAAAAGATCATAGCAACATCAATCAGGATATTATAACTTTTTCAACAAATTATGCAAAAAAGTAGGCAAGTAGTGGAAATAATTAAAAAAACACCGCCTTTATTTTTGTTAATCAGACGGTAAAAAAAAACATACAAATAATATTCGATTTGTCCCCCGGGCGGGCCCCGCACAATAGGATCCCCAAATTTCACTCCCGGGCCATTTATCTCCTGAAGGAATTGCCCCAATGGTTGAGTAGGTAGGTCTTTTCGGATGTGGACATAGAATCTGCACTACATGTAAATATGTTAGTAAAACTGCAACTTTTACCTCCTACAGCAATAATAAGTCTTTCAAAATTAAAACATTTTTAAATTGTCATACTAAGTACGTTGTATACTTGATCAGTTCACTGGTGCATAGTCAAAATGGGGCTGCACTACGGTAGTCCCCCGGGGTCGATTTTCTAAGGTCTTATCAATCGCTTGAGGGCCCTTTAACAACTGGCTTAACAACCGACTGGAGTCCGCGGAGTCGATTGCTAACTCTTATCAACTGACTTGAGCTGAGGCCTTAACAACCGGCTTAACGACTGTTACTGCGATTCACAACGCAGTAAATATGTGTCCCCCAGTGAAGGTAATAGGGGGTTCGCCCAGTAAGCTATACGTCCCCCAGTAGGTCGGTTATATACATTATCATGTCCCCCGGTAGGTGTGTAGTGTTACATGTCCCCCAGCAGGTATAGGGGCAGGTTAACGGGTCCCCCAGCAGGTATAGGGGCAGGTTACGGGTCCCCCAGCAGGTATAGGGGCAGGTTACGGGTTCCCCCATGCATAGGTATATGGGGCAGGTTACGGGTCCCCCAGCGGTATAGGGGCAGGTTACGGGTCCCCCAGCGGTATTACTGGGTCAGGTTACGGGGTCCCCCAGCAGGTTATATGGGCAGGTTACGGATCCCCCAGCAGGTATATGGGCAGGTTACGGATCCCCCAGCAGGTATATGGGCAGGTTACGGATCCCCCAGCAGGTATATAGGCAGGTTTAGGTCCCCCAGCACACATGGGTAGGTTATATGTCCCCCAGCAGGTATATAGATAGCTTATAGGTCCCCAGCAGGTATATAGATAGCTTATAGGCCCCACAGCACATGTATATATAGATTATAGCTCCTCCCTCACGTATATAAGTAGATAATAGCCCCCTGCATCAATATTATGTGCAGGGGGGCTATTATCTACTTTTATATGTGCAGGGGGCTATTATCTACTTTTATAACAGCAGATAATAGCCCCTCTGCACATATAAAAGTAGATAATAGGCCCCCCCTGCACATATATACAAGTATATAATAGCCCCCCGCCTGCACATATATACAAGTAGATAATAGCCCCCCCTGCACATATATACAAGTAGATAATAGGACCCCCCTGCACATATATACAAGTAGATAAAAGGCCCCCCTGCACATATATACAAGCAGATAATAGGCCCCCACTTCACATATCGACAAGTAGATAATAGGCCCCCCCTTCACATATATACAAGTATATAATAGGCCCCCTGCACATCAGTAATACAGTATGATAATAGGCCCCCTGCACATATAGAAGTACATAATAGCCCCCCCTGCAAATTTATAACTAGATTATAGGCCCCCCCTGCACATTTATAACTAGATTATAGGCCCCCAGCATGAATAGAGACAATTAAAAGTAATAAACTGACAGCACTCACCTGACCTCGCTCCCTGTCGCTGCCGCTGTCGCTGCTCCCGGTCTTTTTCCTCACAGGGTGATGTCACCCGGCCGCGCTACACTCTGATAACGCTGACTCCGGCGTGCACAGCACGGCCCGCGCACAGAGCCGCTTTCCTCCCCTGCGGCCACAGAGTACTCCGCGGAGCTCTCTGCTCCGCCAAAGAATCTAACTGTATGTGCGTCCGGCGGACGCGCATACAGTTAGTCCTGCCACCGCTGCCGTCGCCAAGGTCCTAAGCCGATAGCTTAGCGACTGGTAACGGCTTAGGACCCTAACGATCGGCGGCGGCGGCTGATAGCGGCGGCGCCGGGGACAACTAGCGGCCCATGAAAATACGTATACGCCATTTTTTTTTTAAATCTTCAGCGGTTTCTAGACATTTTACAGAGGAGCATGGGGGCAATTTACAATCTTTATCTGTTATAGGTATAGAATGTATTTTGAGTACAGAGAAAGGAGGTGACTTACAAAGAAAGTTACTGAGCAGAGAGGCGTGGTGGATTTTCCTCATGGACACCAGAGTCCCGAAGGGACTTAACATAAAACAGGATATTCAATATCATTATTGAAGTGAGCTAACTTATGCTTTGTTGGTTTTTTAATTTTGTATCATTGCTGTTTTTATATTTATAGTGTTAATATGATTGCTATTGTGTAAGAATATACGTCACTCATTCAGTGCATTTAAATAGGGCTAACATGTGCATCATCTGTACCGTGAGTAAGGGTCATGTGACCCGAAACGCATCGGTCTGTTAGCCCACTGACCAGCCTGCACCGTAGGTCTCTCGTCTGTTTGTATTTCTTCCTTACTTAAGGAGTTTTTTATTGATGAAGATAATGAATAATAAAGATTCAAGTTTTTACTAAAGAAGCCCTGTAATCTGTTTCCCTTTAATCACCCCCGGAGCGGGTTGTATTCCTTTTTTCCAAAAAAAATAAAGACTCGGAAAGGTCATATGAGCTTTATTTATTTATTTTTTTTTGTTTTGCTTGACAAACCTTTTAAAAAAAAAATAAATGAAACCTTTAAATCTGCCCCAGAAAAATATTTAGTGTAAATACCCGTTCACCCCAAACCGTAATATATTGATATACGGTAAACGGGCCCCAATAATATTTTGGTTGCACATTCCCACCCACAAAGATCAAACAGTAAAAAATGGCTTCCTCAAAACTAGCACGCTTTTTATAACACCTAAAGAAAATTTTTCCTCCTGTCTTTTGCATTTAAAAGGGAACGCAACTTTTATTGTTAGGGAACACCCCATTTCCCCAAACCCCCTTTTTGAAAGTATAAAGGAGGTTTAGTTAATGTTTGTGTTTTTCCCCTTTTTCAAATCAGAATGGACCCAGACAAATTTTTCCTCTCAACCCAATTTAAAGGTAAAAGCTATCTGTCTGCGAAAACCCCCGGTGCTCTTAATCGTCTTTGGGGCCTCCTGCTAAAACTTTCTAGGTTAAGATTTTTTTGTTGCCCAAGTAACCCAAATCGACTCCCCTTTAATGGGGGGCTCTGAAGGTTGCTAGGGCTCTGATTGGTTTTACGAGTTTTTGATTGGTTTTTTATAAATTATTTGGGTTTCTAGGGCTTTGATGGTTTTCTTGGGGCCGTTTTTTTGCATGGTCTGTTTTTTTCTATGGCTCGTTTGGGTTCTATGGGCAACAAAAAAAAGTTTAGACCTCATTTAAATACTAAGGCCCTTTATTTTTTTTGTTTTAAACCTCAGATTCCAGCACGTGAGGTAAACATCCCCACAGACGTTATGCAGGATAAAGGATAAAGTGGTTTTGTGGTTTTTTTCCAAACCTAATTGTTTTTTTTTTTACCATAGGATTATGCTATTGGAAATTTAATTTAATTTATTTTAGTATCCATAGTAATTTGTTTGGATTATTTGCCTTATCTTTTTTTGATGTTTGCCTTTTATTAACGGAAAAAAACAACATGCCCTGCAAAAAAACTCAATAAAAAACACATTAAGGGACATGTGTGAAGGAGTGCACCCAAAATTCTGGAGTAAATTGTGCAAAAAAACTTCAACCCTTCCAAAAAAAAGGTATAAGTCCCAAAATCCTCGCCTGTTTGTTTGCGCCAATCCTTGAGGGGCTTTTGCGCCAAATTATAACATGAGACATATTTAAATGTACCACCTTTAAAAATTTTGGGAAAAACCCAACAATTTTGTGTTTTCCTGATACTTTTTTTTATCAAATGAGTTGCAAAATGAATAAAATATCTCCAACCTTGACAAGGTTGAAATAAAATTTTTTTTTGAAATAATATTTTTCTACTTTTAAACTTTTCTTTGTCAAAGAATGCTCCCTTTGCAGCAATTCCCCGCATTGCAGCCCCCTTTGGGATTCAGCTGTTAATTTCTGAGGTAATCTGGAGAAATTTTACCGCATACTTCAAGAAACCCCCCCAAATTGGATTGGCTTGATGGGCACTTTTTGCGCACCATAAACGGTCAAGCTGCTCCCACAACAGCTCAATGGGGTTTGAGACCTGGTGACTGCGCTGCCACTTCCATTACAGATAGAATACCAACTCCTGCTTCTTCCCTAAATAGTTCTTGCATAATTTGGAGGGGGCTTTGGGTCATTGTCCTGTTGCAGGATGAAATTGCTCCAATCAAGCGCTGTCCCACAGGGTATGCATGGCATTGCAAAATGGAGTGATACCTTCCCTATTGAAAACCCCTTTTATACCTCTGCAACATAATTCTCCCACTTTAACCAGCACCAAGCTAACCCCAGACCATCACATGACCTCCACCAAGTTTTGACAATGGCCGTCAGGGCTCTCTCCATCATCTTTTCAGTTGTTCTGGCGTCCACAAAATGTCTACCTGTGTGATCCAAACACCTACAAACATCGATTCGACTGTCCATATCACTTTTTTTCCAATCTTTCCTCTGTCCAATGACTGTGTTCTTTTTTAACCCATAAAAAATCTTTTCCCTTTTATTAGCCAGTCTCAGATTATGGCTTTTTCTTTGCCACTCTGCCCTGGAAATCCAGCATACCCTCCCGAATCTCCTCTTCACTGTAGACGTTGACATGGCGTTTTTTGTGGGTACTATTTAATGAAGCTGCCAGTTGAGACCTGTTGAGGCGTCGATTTCTCGAAAACAAAACCAAGACTCTTATTGTACTTGTCTTGTTGCTCCTTGTGCACGGGGGGGCCTCCCACTTCTCTTTCTACCTGTTAAGCCGTTTGGGATTCCTCTGAAGGGAGTCGAACACACCGTTGTAGGAAACTTCAGTTTCTGTGCAATTTCCTCGCATGGAATAAGCCTTCCCTCTCAGAAAAAGAATATACAGTCGTGTATCAAATGGAAAGTTCTCTTTCTCTGGCCAATTTTGCGAGTTTAAATCGAATCAACAAATGTAATGCCCAGATTTCTCAACTAGCTCAAAGTTTTATAGCTTCTCTAATCAGAAAACTGTTTTCCTCTGTGCTAACATACTTGCTCAAGGGTTTTTAAGGGATTTCAAATATCCAATAGCCTTCTTCACACAGTTATCAAACACAATGTACCCATTAGAACACAGGATGATGGTTGTTGAAATGGGCCTCTATACCCAAGTAGATACTGCATTAGCAACCAGAAACGTTGCAGCTAGAATAGTCATTTGCCACATTAACAATGTGTAGAGTGTATTCTGATCTCAATTTAATGTTAGCTTCATTGAAAAAATAACGTTGCTTTTCTCTTTCAAAAATAAGGAAATTTCTAAGTGACACCTAAATTTTTGAACGGTAGTGTAGCTTACAGAATGTGGCGCACAAATTGTCAATACTAAATCTATGCCAATTTTCAAACTGTGATACAATTTATGGAGCATGTTTAGCGCATGTGTTTTATGGAGTGCTGTGAATAACACTTTAATACATACTGATAAATGTTCACTAACCTACTGAGAAGTCTGCGCCATGTTTTCATACATCTTGCCCTAAAGGTCTTTGATTCAGTTGCTGATCCGAGAACTATAAAATGATTATGCTTACCGAAAGAGCCCCCAAGCTGTCCTATTGAGCCGCCGCACATTAATAGGTGTAGTGGTTTAAACATCTTAATGAACTTGAATGGTTTAATATCTTATTTAACAATTCATAAATACATGTCCTTATTTAAAAAGAGAAAATGCAGCTCAGTTTTTTTATTCATTTAGAATGTAGCCCCAAGAATAGAGTGTAAATTTTAACAATATTCGGAAATTGTAAACATTCCAAGTAATTAGGTACTTTTTGATAGCAAGTGTATTCGGTCAGTGCGTTGTAGGCACAGTTGTGGACGTTGGCCACCACTTTTGGGAATTTGTTATCCCTATATATAGGTTGATACGGCAATAAATCGGTAAAATAGGGCTAGGCCAACAAGCATAATTTTTCCTTGAACTCTGTAGTTTGCCTACATTTCCACCATCTGGCTTTATTTTGGATGTCCGTATACTTAGAAAAAAAACTCTCCAAAAAAGGGCCAAAGCAGGATAAAAAAAAATATCCAAAAATAATCCCACCCTTCAAACATAGAAGGGTCCCTATACTTAGTCCCCCTTATAATGTATACTTTTCTGTCCATGCTTCTTGGTAGCGTTTTTCCACGCTGATTATGGATTATAAACGCACTTTTAAATTTTATTCCTATTAAGAAAAGTTAACTTTCATGCACAAACACTCTCTTCATTGATTAATATTTGGTTTAATGGTGTAAATCAGGGGTTGGTGTCCAGCTACCATTTCCTGTTTTCAATATTAGTTAAAAATATAAAGATAATTATATATATTTTTTTACTATTACTATATTGCTTACCAATGTATTTGTTGTTAATGAAAATTTTTAATTTTTAACTGGATATGTTAGGTTCAAGAGTAGACTGTGGAAATTGGCCATGCATGCTTTGACCCAGACTCTATTCTTCAGTGCTTATTTTTGCTTTATATACTGACTCATTCTCTTTTGTTCTCATGGTGTATAGTCTCGATAAAGGACCTGAATGGTCTCTTAAAACATTAATAATTTTCGCAACTAATAAAATTATTGTAACCTAACATCAGACCTGCTGGAGTCTTTTCATCTAGCAGTGTCTGCCAAAAGTGATCCTTCATTGTTTGTATACTCCTAGATTGCATATGGATGGGCCACAGAGCCTGCAAAATCTTCATGGGGTAATGTTTCAATGGAATGTTTCCCGATAGAGGACTCTTTTTTTCACTTTTTCAGTAGCTATGTCATTACGGCTATTTACAAAAAAGACACAGTGTTTTTGCAAGAGAGAATAGAATATATATAGTTGTTTATATATGCACGCAAACAAATATGTTGATATATATATATATATATATATATATATATATATACATACATACACATATTGTGGCAGGGCGACCTATTATGGGCTGACTTTTCCAGAATGGCTATAGTGATGAGTGGAAGGTGATTCCCGCATTTCAGAAAAGGCTTTTGGTAGGTTTATTAAAAGCCTGTTACTCCAGATACCACAGGTTTGTTGTTCCTATCAAGAAGCTAGAAAGTCCGAGGCAGGTTGCTACTGTGTGCTGTCTGTATTTTTTGATTGAATTCTGTTGCACCTCTGGAGGCTGGAAAGTTTGAAAGTCAGGCAAAAGACTGTGAGTGATATTATTCACACAAACTGTGTACCTTTTTTTGTTGCGACTGAAGAAAATCCTTCTATTTTGTCACAGCTTGTTTTTGCTTTGTGGCTTAATAAAGGCCCTACTGTTGTGCTAATTATATATCAAAGTAATTAATACATAATAATAATGATATAATACAATATTTACCAAAATATGAGCGGTGTACTCACTTTTGTGAGATAGTGTGTATTTGTGGATAGATAGATTGATAGATAGATAGACAGATAGATAGATAGATAGATAGATAGATAGATAGATAGATAGATAGATAGATAGACAGACATATGGAATGCTCTTGTTTCACCTAAGAAATTTATATAAGCTCCAATCTAATTCTAGAGGAGGAATTTGTACACAGAGAAACTTTATGGAGAGTTGTAATCAATGGTTCATGATATGACTGACTGATGGCCCTACTAGAACCAACAGATTTGACGTGAATTATACCAATATTTTGTTTTACAAGATGACCTAGTAAAAAGCTCATCCATTTCTTACCTATCGGCTTTGACAATAAAATTAGAAAAACTCAAGTCAAATTTTAAAATGTTGGTAATAGGTAGTGGGCACAGATGCTCAACTGTATGAGGCCCAGAAGTTACTTATGGATGCCTAATAATTTATATTGATGTTTGGTTACATCCCAACAATTTTTACCATTTAGAGCTCACTCTTCGGCCTTGTATTATTTGAAAAACATGTCACATAAAACATAAAATGGTGTCCTAAAAGGGGATAACCATTTTTTAGCACTTTTACTTCTTCTTTGTCACCATAAAACTAAGCTCATTGCAAGACATCCTGCTACTGAGATCCCAAGTGATCTAGGTTATTGTGAGAGAACTTTTCAGTATGAGATAAATTCCCAAGCACTTCAATCCCATTGAAATTGATAAAACATTACAAGGTGGCTATAGAAATCAATGAACTGACAACATCCTTCTGAGAGAGATACTCTTTATTGACACTCTTGCGCTAATTAATGGAGTGTTTGAACCCCACCATCCCAAACCTGAAATGTCCAAAATTGGCTTTTTTACATATGTTTTTCTAAAGCAGTCAACCCTTAGACAACATTAAGTAGGTTTTCCATTTTAAGGCGAAGACTCCTTAGACGCTAATTTTCACGTGATTTTAATGCATCATCTGTTGTTTTTCAAAGCCCTTTTCACATCTTTATTCTTAAGGCTGTAGATCATTGGATTGAGCAGAGGGACGGCGGCCATGTTAAACAGAGCAGAAAGTTTCTTGAACTCCAAGGTACTTTTCAGGTTTGGAGTCACATATTGTCCAAAAAGTGTTGTGTAGAGTAATATTACCACTGTGAGGTGTGAGGAACAAGTATAGAAGGCCTTCAGTCTTCCAGATCTGGAACGTATCCTCAGTATGGCATGTATTATAAATATGTAAGATACAAATGTTAGGAGAAATGGCATCAGTATGATGGGAAATATTGCTTCTATCAAGATGAGCATTTCAACAAAAGTGGTGTCTTCACAAGAAATTCTTATCACAGGGATTATGTCACAGAAGAAGTGGTTGATCTCCATAGAGGAATAACAAGAGAAACTATAAACTATCCCAACAGGAGGAAGAATTTGCAAAAATCCAAAGATCAAACAGCCAGCAGCCAATACTCCGCATGTTCTAGTATTCATAACCAGGTGATATTGTAGAGGCTTACAGATGGCCACATAGCGGTCATAACTCATGGATGTCACTATTAATAGCTCAAGACTTCCTAAAGAACTAAACATGTACATCTGAGCCATACAAGAAAGGAAGGAAACTCTTTTATCACCAGAGATGAAATTTGTAAGAATCTTATGTGAGGTAACTGTGGAACAACTCATGTCCACTATGGATAAGTAGCCCAGGAAGAAGTACATGGGAGTGTGGAGATGAGGAGCCCGACAAGCAATGAGAATGGTCAAGTTACCAGATAAGGTGATAAGATAGATCAGGAGAACCAGAAGGAAGATTGGAAGCTGCAGGTGTGGGTCATCTGATATCCCTTTAATGATGAAATATCTGATGGATGTCTGGTTTGCTTGCATCATGCCCAAGTATCTGAACCAGATATTTTAATATAAAATAAGTGTACATGAAAGAGAAATTATGTACATCTATTATACAATACATTCATACACCTGTTCTTTCTTAATAGTGTAATCCGAGTGCCCACAATTAACCCAACAGTTTCTTGTTTAGAGGGTCCATGATGTACGATGTACAGTTACAGTAGGAAGATCGTACCAGCGCCGCAGATATACTCTGTAATGGTCACAGTAATAGAAACCCTAGAAGGGTTGTCTAAGATATATTTTTTATAATATAAGGAAGCTGCTGGGGCACAAAAAAATGAAAAAACTCATACTCACCTCCCCTCTCAACACACTTTCAGTTCTGCCGCAGTCCGCCCACTGCTGCGACCGATATCCAATGATCCATGCACATGACTGCTGCAGCCAATCATTGGATGCAGCACTCCCCAGCTGACCACAGTAACCCAAAGAAAACATAGAAATCGGAGGAGTTGGTGGCAGTGATGGTACTAAGAGGATAGATTATCGGTGACATGTATGAAACTTGGTGCTCCAACACAATTGTTTGCCTCTTTTTTACTGTGTATAGTGTTGAGCGATTACGTTGGCCATCGACATCGGTCGATGGTCGATAGTCGACCATCATCGACAAGATATTCGATGGTTGATGATAGATGATCGCCGATGACCATTAAAGTCTATGGGAGAGGAACAACACCTTCATTCTTACACCCAAACAGGGCTGGAGAAGCTGGAATTAACATCCACAACAGTCAAATGGATATGTGCTACATCTTAGGCAACACACTTAGGTTATAAAAGCCACAGAAAAAAAAAAATCACAGACCATTCACTATCCCTGTCTTGCACCACAGCATGACCCTTAAACCTGCATGACCCACAAATTAAAAAGTGCCAGAAGGCAGTATGTTTGAACCATCATTTTACTTGAACTGGACATTGAATATCCCTGTCCTGGAATGCAGCATGAGCCCCAAACCTGCATGACCCCCAGATTTAAAAAGTGACGGAGAAAGGAGTCTTTCAACCACCATTTTTAGTTTCACGGGACATTGACTATACCTGTTTTGGGCCACAGCATGACCCCCAAAAACCGGGCATGCCCCAGATTAAAAAAGTCCCGGGGAAAAAGGGGGAGCCCTTTAAACCACCATTTTATTTTCACTGGACATTGACTATACCTGTCCGGGGGCCACACCCATGAGCCCCAAACCTGCATACCCACAGTTTAAAAAATTGCGGAAAAAGGATTCTTTAAACCCACCTTTTTGTTTCATTTGGGCATAGACTATCCCGGGCCCTTGGGCCCCCAGAATGAGCCCCAAACCGCAGGCCCCCAATTTAAAAGTGTGGGAAAAAAAAGGATTTCTTTCAACCCCATTTTAGTTTCAGGGGACTTTTGACAAAATACCGGTCCTGGGCCACAGCATGACCCCCCAAACCTGCATGACCCCACAGATTAAAATCCCGGGAAAAAAAGGGGTTTTTTGAACCACCTTTTTTATTTTCCCACTGGACTTTGGACTATCCCTTTTCCCGGGGCCCACAGCAGGGACCCCCAAAACCCTGCAGGGACCCCAGTTTAAAAAGTCCCCGGAAAAAAGGAGTTTTTTAAACCCACCATTTTAGTTTCACTGGCATGGCTACCCCTGTCCTGGGCCACAGCTGAGCCCCAAAAACCTGCTGACCCCAAGTTTAAAAAAAGTGCCGGAAAAAAAAGCTTTAAACCACCTTTTTTAGTTTTAAACTGGACTTTGACTTATACCTGTCCTGGGCCAACAGCATGGCCCCAAAACCGGGCTGCCCCCCAGATTAAAAATTGCCGGAAAAAAGGAGTTTTTCAACCCCCCTTTTTTGTTTCACTGGACATGACTTTTCCCTTTTGGGGCCCCACAGTTTGACCCCCAAAAACCTGCCATGACCAAAGTTTAAAAAGTCCCCCAAAAAAAGGAGTTTTTCAACCACTTTTTTAGTTTCACGGGCCCAAAATTAAAACTGCCCCTGCCCCGGGTACCCTTTTGCCCCCCCGTTTATTGCGGCCCAAATTTAAAATTAATTTGGGAAAATACGGGGGGTTTTAACGCTCCTGTTACCCCCAGGTGCCCTTTTTTTGGCATTCTTTTTCCCCTTTTATCAACGTGCTGGGGGAAATTGTCTTTTTAAACTTTGTTCTCTGTCCGTGCTCCATACCCATGAAACTCTAAATAACCTAATCTGGTCAATTTTTCCCTGCCCTTTCCCTTGAAACAATTCAAAAGGAAATTTTTTTTCCCATTTATTTTGTACATACAAGTTTTTTAAAATTTAAATTTTCTAGAAAACCCCTTTTTTTAAAAATAGGATGGAACCCCACCAAGGGTCTTTTTTTTCTCTTTTTTAATTTTTTTTAAATTTTTTTGCCCAAATCCCGGAAATTGATAGCTATGTTAAAAAATTTTGCAAAAACAAGTAAATTTTGCAATATGTGTCCATTAAAAGTGTCCTCCCTATTCCGTTTCTGACAGCAACCATCCCCCTTGACCCCACTCTTAAAAAAATTTGTAAAGAAAAAAATGTCTGTTAGAAACAAAAAAATTTTTATAAAAGGCCCTGTAGTTTTGCTGCTTTATCACCCCCAAAATCCCCCCAAAAAATTCAAAAACATACCCATGAGCCATTTGACAATTGTGAAGAACAAATTTTTTTAGAAACAAATTTTTTTTTTAAAAAGGCCCCAAAAAGTATGCTGCAAATCACGCAAAATCCCCCCAAAAATTCAAAGCACCCCCTTGAGCCTTTTTGGGCCCAACTGTGAAGAAAAAATTTTCTGTTAAAAAACAACTTTTTTTTTTTATAATAGGACCTGAAAGTATGGGGCTGCGTCACAGAAAAAACCCCCCAAAAAATTAAAAGCAGGGCCCCTTGACCCCATTTTTGGACAATTGTGAACAAAAATGTCGTTAAAAACAACATTTTTTTTTAATAGGCCCTGTAGTTTTTGCGGCATTTAAAAGCAGCAGGGCCCCAAAAAAATTAAAAAAAATACTTCTCAGCCATTTGTTAAAAATTGTGGGGGGAGAAAATCCCCTTGGGAACCCACATTTCGTTCCAAAGGACCATGATTTTTGCTGTATCTCACAGTTTACAGGGCCCCCAAAAAATTTAAAATATGATTTCCCTCAGCCACTAAAAAAATTTCTGAGGGGGGGAAATTTCCATTTAAAAAGGCCATTTCGGGTTTCCAAAAGGCCCATGATTTTTGGGCTGTATCTCATAGAAAACAGGGCCCCCAAAAAATTATAAAAATACTTCTCAGCCACTATTAAAAATTGTGAGGGAGAAATCCCATTTAAAAAAACCCAAAAATTTCTGTTAAAAAGGGAAACCTAATTAACCCAAAAATCTCACTGAAACTTGACCTAAAAAACCATTGACAATGAAAAAAACTTTAAAGAAAAAAGTGATAAAATGGAATACGGTGTTGTCATGAAACCTTGCTGCCCTTTTACAGCCCCTCCTCACAGCAAAACCCCGCAAAAAGAACTGTTGGGAAAAAAGAATAAAAAATTTCAGTAAGAAAAAGATCATTTTTAAAAAAAAAATTTTTAAAAGGACCATTTCTGTTTGAAGAGAAAAGTGAAGTAGACCCGGGAACTAATCGGTGACCTCGGCAAATTGGGGGGGCCACAAAAATTTATCAAGATCCATGGCCCGATTCATCTTGATGAAAGTCAAAAAAGGGTCCCAATTTCTGTGGAAATCCGGATGCGTTTTTTCTTAAAAAGACTCCTTTCCCCGGGGCTGAAGGTCCGGTCAATATACCTGGCCCGTTGGGGGGGGACAAACCCCCTCTATGGCGGGGGAGGGGGAGTTGGGCCAAATTTTTTTTCCCTTTTGGGGTACCCCGAATCTTTTGGGTTCCCGGGAAAACCCTACAAAAACATCGGTGTTGGGGAAAGCAATGTTTGGGGGCCTGATTTTTAAGCTGGGGCTCTGGGGGTTTGGGTTGTTTCCCGCATTGATGCGTTTTGGGGAGGTGGGGAAATAAAATTGGGCCCGAGGGCATCCCCTTAGGCTTCTGCCCCCTTGCCTGCTTCTGCGCTGGGTTTTTTTTCCCACGGCTAATTGGCACTCCCACTGCTGTCACCCTCGCTGTGTTTTTCCCCGTGACATTTGGGCCAAAAATGAAAACAGACGCAACAGATGTCTCCAGTTGATTTAATCAGGGAAAAGGGCTCCTTTTCCCGTATTTTACTCTCTATTTGGGGGGATGGAAGGAAAGTGCTGAGTTTTGTTTTGTTTCCCCCGGGGTCCCGGGGGGTGACCCCCCCCGTAACTGTTTTTTCAATTTTTATGGGCCCTTTAAAGCGAAAGGGTTCATTTTGGTTTAAAAGTTTGCATCCAAAGCCAAATCATGTGAGAGATTGGGGGCCTTATTTTCCCCAAACCTCTGGGTCATGGGCAAATTGCAAAAAATGAATTTTTTCCTCATCTTCCTCCCCCCGCCCCAAATTCCCCGCCAACCCCTTTTCCCAAGGGAGGGGCAACGGTAAACGTTTGGGGTTTAAAGGAAAAACCTCCCCCTCCTCCTCCTCCCCCTTCCTCCGGGAAAGCTTTAACACCCGCCCCATTGCATTAAAATTTATGCCAACCCCCGAAGCTGATGTGCCACCTTTCACAAACCCTGGACCCCGAACCCACTGGGCCCAATTTAAAGGGGCCGATGAAAAATTTTGGGAAAAATGTTCCGGGGCCCTTTTGGATTTACGGAGAAAAGGCTCCGTGTCCGAAACTGTGTCCGTCTCCCCTCCGTCCCCTGGGGGGACCTGTTGTTTCAGAAATGTCCAACGATCCTTCCAGAACTAAGGTTAACCCCAATGTCATGCTGCAAAGGCATTGCCGCATGACCATTTTGGTGGGTTCTTCAAAAATGGCCCAAAGGGGGGTGCAGAGCTCCTTTTTACCTGCCCCCACTCCGGTGGCTCAAAAACCCGAGGTCCGCACCGCTGCTTGTCGGCCCTGTGTCAATTCTTAATGCGTTTAAAGGGAATTGGGGCTGCTCCACACTTGTGGGGCATGTGGGGGGTTTGGGAAATTTCCGCGTGTTCCACAAAAAATGAGACGGTTGACGGGGAGGGCCGAGCTGACGCTGCAACCAGCCAGGCGGGGCGAAGCGGGGGCAACAGCGGAAGTGCGAACTTTTGACTTCCCCGGGCCCTTTCCCCAGCAGGGGAGTCCCGACCCGGGGGAGTCTTTTAGAAATTTCGGATGACAAGGTTTTATGACATGTGCCCGGCAAGGGAAAGTGCTCCACCTACCGATTGGGGGGGGGGAAAAAGGGGGCCAGCGAAATTTGCCCTTTATCGCAAACCACCTTGCCCGGCCAAGGGGGCTTGGGCCCCCAGCCAAAGGGTTTGGTCCCCTTTGGGGAGAGCCGTCCAAGCTCCTGACCTTTTTTTGGGACGGTCTCCACGACAGTTAAATGTCAACAGGGCCTGGTTTCTCGGGGCACGTGATGCCACCAAAGGCCCTTTGGGGGGGAAAAAAACCCTGCCCCACCCTCGGTTTTGAAGAGCGGGCGCCGACCCTTTGGAAGAGCCACCGCACCCCCAAGACATCCACCCACTCACCCAGTGACCCTGTCACAGAGATATAGCGGCCTTGGCCCGTGTTTAAACAAGTCCATGTGTCGGGTCAGAGGGATTTTTTCCGGCCACAGATGCAGACAAGCGCTTAAAATTTTAGATAAAAACGGGGGGCCAAAGGCGGGACGGGTTTTTTTCCGGGCCCAAAGAAATCCTGTGGGAAATTCTGGTTTTGGGGGGCGGGGAAAAGGGCCAGGACGTGGGGGAACCCATCTGTGCCCCACGTGCAGGTCGTAAAACTGGGGAACAAAAGGGGGTTAGGATGGGTCTCGGGGGTGTGGGGTTGCTGGGGCGAGGGTGGAGGCTGAAGCGGAGGCTGATCCCTGATCATGACTTAGAGACATGGCACTGGGGAAAAGCTTGGGGGTGGGGGAAGGGGGAAAGGGGGGCGGACAGGGGGTGTAAACATTTGGGGGGGGGGGTTTCCGGTGGGCGGGGCCTTTTTTGGCCAAGTTTTCCCCCTTCCATTTCAACTCTTTGCATTCGCTGATGTGACTGACATATGGTGGTTTTTAACCACCTAAGGTTTGCCCTTACTTATCCCGTTTACGGAAAAAGGGCGGCATTGACATCGCGGGTGAATCAAAAACCCCTTGCTAAAAGGGAAGGCCCGGGTTTGAGGGGTTTCCGGGCCCTTTTTTGTTTGGCGAAAAGCGAGGACCCGGGGTTTTTTTTTTTTTTTTTTTTCGCTGCCCGGGGCGGGCAAAAACCTTTATCAGCGGACTTCTGCGCCCCCCCTCCCTTCCCTTTTTGTGGCGGGGACCCGTTTTGACACTACCCCCATCGTTTTCCCTTCCTCGCCCACCGATAAAAGCGCCGCAAGAAAATTCTGCTAAAAAAAGCCCGGTTGGATCCGAAATTTTCTTCACCCATCATCATCATCAACAAGGTGCCCTTCGTCGTCCTGACATTATGCTTTCCAGAAGCTGCGGGTACAAGAAAGGGGGCCCCTGAAAGGGTTTTTCCCCCGACCCCCGGGGGGGATTTTTCCCGATTGACCTTTTTCCCCCTTTCTCCTCCCTGATGGATCAGTAACGGGTCAGAGCAGACAAATTCTCCTCTTGATCTTTTAACATGCCTTTTTCCCCCAAACCCGCATTTTTTTCATCAAAGGGGTCTTCAACAAGGTTTAAATCCACGGGTGGGGGGGTTCACGAGTTTACATTTGGGCTGCTTAGGGGAAACGGATGCTTGATGACGACATTTGTGGCCGGGGGACGGGGAGGACGAGGAGGTAAGATGGGGATGCGGGTTTGCTTTAAACCCAAATGAAGGACCAATTGGGGGACATTTTTTTTTTAATTAGATTCACGGGGCCCCCTGACCCACCCGATGACAGGCCTGACGGCCCCTGCAACTGACGATCCCGGGCATGGTTTTTGTCGCCAGCACGGGAAAGGGAAAGCCCCTTCCCCCCGGTCCCCCCTACCCCCCATTTTCCTCCCCCCTTCTTTGCTCGTTACCACCTGAATTTCGCTCCATGTTCAAAAACCCTAAAAATTTAGAAGGTATGGAAGAGGGTTTTGGGAAATTTTCTTATTAAAAGCGGCAAATAAAACTATTCTCAAAACCCTCAAATCCCAAAAAAAAATTGCTAGATCTATCAACAAAGCTTTACTGACCAACAGTGAAAAAAAACCGTCTTAATGTTAGGATATTAAAAGGTTTTTTTTGGGACCTTTCAAATTTTTCCCGTGGTACTACAAAAATTGCTAATACCCCAAAATTTAAAATGCAAAGGTTTGATCTATCAACAAAACTGGCCCGTGCCCAAAATGAAAAAACACGTAAAACGCAATGTATTCGGATAATAAAAGGGTATTTTTTTGGCACCCATTTAATTCACCTTGGTAACTACACAATTTGGATTCAAAAATTTTTCTGCAAAAGGGGGCTCTATCAACAAACGGACTGGGGAAAAGTTTCAAAAAAAACCCAAAACTTAATGTATTTTGGATAAAAAAAAGGGATTTTTTTGGGGGCCCCATCAATTTACCTGGGTGGGCTACAAAAATTTCTTAATTTAAATTTTTAAATGAAAAATTGATCTATCAACAAAGCTGGCCCGGGGCCAAAGTGAAAAAAAAAAACGTATCTAAATTTATTGGATAAAAAAAGGTATTTTTTGGGACCTTTTAATTCACCCGTGGTGGGCAAAAAAAATGTTTTTATTCCCCATTTTAAATGGGAAGGTTCCCCCAATGAACCAAAACTTTAGGGGGGCCCCAAAATGAAAAAAAAACGATCTGTAATGTTTGGATAATTAAAAAGGGATTTTTTTGGGACCTATCAATTCACCTGTGGTAACTACACAATTGCTGGGTTCCCAAAATTTAAAATGCAAGGTGGCTCTATCAACCCAAATTTTGGACTGGGCAAAAGTTTCAAAAAACCCCGTATCTGTAATGTATTCGGGTAAAAAAAGGTTTTTTTTTGGGACCCCATATTTCACCTGTGGGAATACAAAAAATTTCCCGTATTCAAAAAATTTAAATTCAAATTTGATTATCAACAAAAACTGGCCTGCGGGCCAAAATTAAAAAAACACTTTTTGAAATGTATTTTGGATAATTTAAAAAGGGATTTTTTGGGACCTTTCCAAATTTACCTGTGGTGGGCAAAAAATTTTTGTATTCACAATTTAAGTGCAAGGGGGGGCCTCAAAGAACAAAGCTGTAGGGGCCAAAGTGAAAAAACACTATCGTTAAAGTATTCGGATAATTTAAAAGGTATTTTGGGGACCTTTCAATTTACCTTGGTGATACAAAATTGCTGTATTCAAATTTAACTGCAAAGTAGATTATCAACAAAAATGGCCTTCACCAAAAGGAAAAAAAAAGTATCTGAAAAAAGTATTCGGGGAAAAAAAAGGGATTTTTTCCCACCTTTTCCCAAATTAAACCGGGTGGGCTTTCAAAATTGCTGAAATTTACATTAAATGCAAAGGGGCCTCAATGAACAAAGCTGTTTGTGCGCCAAAGTGAAAAAAAAAACATATTGAAATGTATTCGGATAATAAAAGGTATTTTTGGGGACCTATCAACCCGTGCTGACTCAAAAGTGCTGGATTTAATTTAACTGCAAAATGGCTCAAACAACCAAATTGGACTGGGGAAAAGTGCAAAAAACCCCGTATCTGTTTAAAGTATTGGATAATAAAAGGTTTTTTTTTGGCACCTATCAATTAAACCTGTGGTGACTTTCAAAAAATTTCTGTATTTCAAATTTTTAAATGCAAAGTTGATCTATCAACAAAGCTGGGCCTTGGGCCCAAAATGAAAAAACACGTATCGAAATGTATTCCGGGGTAAAAAAGGTATTTTTTGGGACCTTTTAATTTTAAATGGGTGACTACAAAATTGCCCGTATTCACAATTTAAATGCAAGGTGCCTCCCAAAGAACAAAGTGTAGTTTCCCAAAGTGAAAAAACACCCAAAACTTGGAAAAAGTATTTCGGATAATAAAAAATTTTTTTTGGCCCTATCAAAAATTTTCTGACTACAAAATTGCTGGATTCTAAATTTTTAAAATGCAAGGTGGCATAAAAACAAAATTGGGAAAGGGCAAAATTAAAAAAAAACACCTTCTGAAATTTACTGATAATAAAAGTTTGGGGTTTTTACCTAACAAAGAATGCAGTTACTAGGAAAAAATTTTGTTTCCTTTAAAATAATTTCCCGGCGCCCAATATTCCCCGGGAAAAATTTAAAAAGAAAAAATGGGTTAAAAATAAAGCTTTTGCATTTCAATGGGCTTCCCCTAAGTCTTTGGGGAACTTTTTCCGTATTCTTTAAAAGAGCTTTTTCTGTGTTTTTGCACCCAGGGCCCCCCTCCCACCCGGACTTTACAGCGTAATGTCCTTTAAAAAATTTTTACCCTAATTTAAAAAAATCTTTCCCTTTTTTCTGTCTTAAAATTGTTTTAAAGGGTACCCGCTAACAGTTTGAAAGGGTTTTTCTGTGAAAAAAAATTTAAAAAAATTTCGCTGAGCTTTTTGGACAAAGGCAAGCGCACGTCCCATGCTATGAGGGCCCTGAGGACACGAACATGAAAAGGGAAAGGGGTTTCTAGTAAAACGAGGTCATTAAATTTTTTTCCCCGCCCAAATCGCAAACCATACACATCCCAGTCATGACGTCGCACACACATCTCACCCTGCTCTATTCTGTAAGCTGATTTGCTGGCCGCCAAAATGACAGGAAGCGCCGAAATATTAATATATGATGCACAGATTTTAACCTAAATTATCGCATGCTCTAAAAATTTTGATCAACATAAAAACTGTGCCGATTTCAACTTTGTCGATAATAATCGCTCAACACTACCTGCGTATAATATGCCTGAATATATGACAGTGGTGAAAGTGCAGTCATAAATGGTGCCTAAGGTGTGAGACGCCTCACATCTGTGTTTGGTGCGCCATGAAACTTTGATACATTAGTAATGCGCCAATCATGTGTATTTGACATACAGTAATAGGCCGCGCCCCGTTTCTCACTTCGATCAGGGTGCCCGCAGCGAAATCGTAGGCTCCTGATCGGTGAACATGGCGAGTGGAAGCCTTGTTAAAGCTTCCATCGCCGCCATTTTTCTGTGTCACTTAAGCAGGAAGTAGTAAAACCACCATATTGGTACACTCTAATGCATTGTCTGTACAATGCCTTAAACTGTATAAATGATCAAGTTGCCTAGTGGTGAAGCACCCTAGGGGGACTCAAAGTAAAAAAATGTTTTAATGTGTAAGCAAATAAAAAATATTAAAAGTTCAAATCACCCCTTTTACAAAATAAAAAAAATAAAATAATAAAAGTTTACACATTTGGTGTAGCCCGCATCCGAAACAAGTCCATTCTTTTAAAATACTCACATCACTTATCCTTTACGCTGAACACCATAGAAGAAAAAAAAAACAATCCAAAAACACGGGGCGCAAATTGCTTTTTTTTGGTAATTTCACTTCCCTTAAAATTGGAATAAATTTAATAAACAAAAGTTGCATGCATTCCAAACTGGTAGCAATAAAAAGTGTAATTCAGCACGCAAAAAATGCCCCTCACTCAAGTCCGTATGTGTTAGTACAAAAAAGTTATTGGCCACAGAAAAAGGCACCGTGGTGCAAATTTCACAAATAGAAAATGTTTGGAATATTTTTTTATGGTACCAAGACATAAAGGAAACCATACAAGTTTGATATTGCTGGATGTGGATCAACCTGTAGAATACAGATATTATATCACTTTTACCAAAGATTCAACTCTATAGAAGCAAACTCCTGCAAACATTGCATAAGTAAGTTTTTTCCACATTTTGCCCCACTTAGATTTTTTTTTCAGTTTCCCAGTATTTTTTTATGGTACAGTGAATACCACCATTAGAAAGTACATCTTGTCCCACAAAATTAAAAGCCCTCATATGTTCTATGCTGGGTGGAAAAATAAAAAGTTATGGCTTTGGAAGGTACGAGGTAGGGAAACAAAAACGAGGTGACAAAAAAAAAGGCTCATCAAGAGGGGTTAAAAGAAGTTGTGCATGCTGTGATCCCAACAGTCTGTATAAAAGTGTCTCACATCAGTTTATAAATATTTCCCGTTCTATGCCAAAAGAAGCCTTAGCTAGGCCACTTTGGAACTGGTGTGGATTTGTACGACAGTTTCACGAAAAACTTTGGGGCATTGAACGACTTTGGTTGCACTCCTCCCCTCCGCATCTTTGGTGCATTCAAAGTGTCTTGTCTGGTCCAGTTTGAACCAGTTTGTTTGGATCAAAGCATGGCAAAAAAATGGTGCAAACCCATTCATCTATGTTGCCCTGTGTCCTTTTTGAGTCTAACATTCTTTGCTGATTAATTTGGTTATACATTGGTCAGAGCTCCATATTTTCTGATATAGAGATCAAAATTTCTTGCATCGCAGTAGACACTTTTCTGTGTCTGCAGTCACCACTACTAGGACTTTGGAAGCTTCCCGCATACTCCGTCTTGTGGAGACTACAGCTAGTCTAGCTGTTATCAGTTCAAGCCATGCCTATGCAAGAGGTTTGGAGCTTTGGCTCAGAAAAAATAGAGCTCTTATAGCTCTAAAGATATAAACGGAAATTAGTCAGAGAGGAATTTTGAACTTATTGGGATTAGAAAAAAAAAATCACATTCAAGTGCAAACATTTACCGTAAATTTAATTTAAAAAGTTGTAATTTATTTCTTCAGTTGTCTGCAAAACCTTCCAAACTTTTGTAAAAAGAACTAAATGTAGCTTTTCCTGTCCCTTTATTTAAATTAAGAGCATCGTTATTTTTTCTGGAATGACAAATTAATTATTAACACCTATGGCCACCATGATACAGCAGGAGTAAGCACATCCTCTACTTACATAGGTCTAGGCTGCTCTTGTTCCTTAATAAAGTTCTATTATACTGATAAATTAGGGATATTTGGATAAATCTGCATATAGCATTTACTATCTGATAATTAATCCCAGTAGTCAGTCCTAAATTACCTCAAGTGAAACTCTTAATTGGCAATTAGAGAACAGTTACATTAAGTTACATTTGACATAAACTCTCATAATGAACATGCAGGGACACTATCTGTTCTCTTGGGTATGTAACACTGCAGCGGAGGAAGCCATCTGCAAATTATCATTAAAGGGACTTTCCCCTATTTGATTTTTTTAAGTGAACAGGTTAAATGTTCTGTCCTTACCAATGTCACAATTTGTCTTTATGGAGGTCAGATATTTTTCGAATACTGAGTCCCTAATTCCCATAAGTTATTTAACCCCTTACCGCCAGAGCCAGTTTTGGCCTTCCTGACAGAGCCCCATTTTTTAAATCTGACTTGGTGTTACAATTACACTGTACTATTCACTTTTTGGCACTCTTTTACCTTTCCAAGTTGATTCAGTGATTGCAAACTCTTTTCTTGTTACAAATTGTGCTTGATCTTTATATAATTCATTTTGGTCCGTACCTTTCATTGTGTTTATTTAATGGGGTTTTTGCCACGATGTAAAATTGAAAGTTTGAAGCTTGCAAATGAAATAACAAACATTTTCACAATTCATTTTTATTTTTATTTCCTGCATCATACCGGTTTTTGTTTTAGAGCTCCTTAATGATACACTTTTGCTTACAGCTCATGTCAATGGGATACGACCTGGGCGGAGAGTCTATCAGACAGGCCTAGGTCGCTCTGGAGTCTGTCATTCATCATCCGCACAAGTCGAGGCATGGATGAAAGTCGAGTGTGGGACTTTATCAATAGGGCGAGCACGCGGATAGAGTAAGACCAGCACGCACGAGGGATATCAAACTTATACTTAATAGTCAAAACACGTGCAATATAAATCATCACACATCTTAGTGGTTACTGCATTGTGGGTGGCCACTGAAGGGTGTGTGATCACGTCGAAAAAATAAAATACACAGGTTCTGGTTCCTGCAAGGATTTTGAACCTAGGACCACTTGTGCCATCGAGAGACTAAAAATACTACTTAACCTCTCAGGCTACTAACCAACTGCCTTTACACATTAAAACAAGTGCTTTCCTTTGACATAGAGAGGAGGCATAGGAATGGTTGATGTCATCATGCTGTGCGTCACATGTTATTGCATTTCTAAAGTGACGCATGCCCCCTTCTGCTTCACACAGAGCTGCGCCAGCTGGTTTTAGGATGTATGAAATGAAGAATGGTGGCTCCAAAAACAACCTTTAAAACAATTAGAATAATATTTCGGCATTTTTCAAACTTTGAAAATGTAGTGAATTTACAAATTTTGAAGAGGGTATTCAACACATAATTTAGTTCCCCTATAACTAGAATCTCACATAGACGTCTACCTGCGAGGTTGGCCATTAATTTTATACGGAATCCTAGTCCATGTTTTACTGTCCATCCGTGGGTGCTTGACGGTAAGGTCCCTGTACTGTCTTGCTTACCCTTGCACTTGAAAGACATCCATCTTAAGAAATCTACCATCATTTATAAGTATTTATATACAAGATTTTAGGAAAGTTTGTCAACACATTTGGTATTTCTCAGCAGGAAGAAATTAAAGCACCTTAGCGGACGAGGTGAAATTAATAAATAAATTTCAATTTTTTTGCAGATTTTCTAAAATTTTTTATCTCTATTATTCACAGGAACACCAATGTCAGGGTGCTGTGACCAGGTGTAAACCTTTATGTGCCCTCTTCAAGTGCGCTATTCTGGTCCCTAAACTCCAACAAGCCTCAGTATAGGTGTGAGAAGCTCCTTACTTGGTATTCTAGGGAGGGTCTTGAATTCTATCAATATGTTTTTAGTAACAGGCACCATTTTAGGCCGTTATGCCAGATCCCCCACCCATGGTGCCCTAAAAACTTAATAAACACCCGTAAAAAGACTCCATATTGGAAACTACCCGCTCTAAGGAATATATCCAAGGGTGAATTGAGTATATCGACCTTACAGGACTTTCACAATTTTTTTTAGTGTTAGGCAGTGGATAATGATCCAAAGAAAAAAAAAAATTCTCCAACAAAATCAGCAATCGTCTCAGCTCGAAATTGTTTTTAATTTTTACAAGGAAAACCTTGGAAAACGCACCCCAAAATTTTCCTCTTTACAATTTTTTTGAAACACAGTGCAGCAATATCCATATCTTGTGTGGTGTTAAACTGCTGTTTTGGGTTGCCATGGCAGGGCGTACAAGGAAGGGAGTGCTACTTGGCTTTTGGAACGCAGATTTTGGTGGGTGCCATATCGTATTTGCGAAAACCCCAAAGTACCAGAACAGGTGAAATCTTCCAGAAGTCAACCCATTTTGGATTCTACACCCCTCATGGCTACTCATCTTAGGGGATGTATTTGTATTTTGAGTGCACAGGTGTTCCACAGTTTTTATAGTATTGGGCCATGATAATGGGGGGAAAAAACACAGTTCCAACGATGTCTTTCGGGCTTCAGTTTTACAGCGTTCGTCATGCAGTGTAAATGACAGGATAACTTTACTATGCGGTCGGTACAATTACAATGATATTGTCACGGACCCAGACGTAGAAGTGGATCCACTGGACCGCCGCAAGCGATGGCGTAAGCCACGCCAGGGAACGAATTAAGTAAGGTCCCGGTTTTCACCAGAGCCCGCCGCAAAGCGGGGATGGACTTGCTGCCGTCGGGGAGCTCTTACCAGGTCGTACCCCTGGACGGACTTGCTTGCGGTGGCATGACAATAGTATAGCGTGGTGCAAGAATCGTCAGGGCATGTGTAGTCGGGAAGGCAGCAAGGTCAGGGCAGGCGGCACAATGGTTAGTGGTCGAGGACAGGCAGTAGGTCAGGACAGGCGGGGCAAGATGCCAGTGGCTCGAAGGAACGGAAGCTAATGGTCAGGTACACGGTAAGTCAGAACAAGGTTTGGGAACGCTTCTCAGTAGGGCTCTAAATGGCATACTAAAGATCCGGGCAACAGACACAGGAAGGGGACAGGCTTATATAATGGGCAGTGACTGGCAATAGCAAATTTCCGGTGCCACTGGCCCTTTAAATTTCAACACGAGCTGGATAAGCGCTAGCCTTAGATGTCGGGAAGGCGCGTCCACGCCGGGAGCTGGAGCAGGAGGATCAGGAGCGCGGGCGGGTAAGTGGAAGAAGGTAGGCTCCCATAGGCGCGCGCGTCGCGCGCGCCCAACGGCCGACATGCGGGCGGTCGGAGCCGCTCATGCGGGGACCAAGGGGGTGTGCCCTCTACCCGGGACGGGGGTCGCAGGTGCCCCCCTGTGACAGTAACCCCCCCCTTGGCCTCCCCCTCTTTTGGCACTGGAGGAACTCTGATCGATGTTTACATCCAGAATATGTTTTCTGCTCCCAAGGACCTCTCTTCGTGGCCGACCTGAACCCCTTCCAGTCATGAGAAAAAACGCTTTCCACTTGCTGACATATTCCATCAAGAATCTCCTTTACCTTAAAGACATCGGTGGCATCGGCCTCGGTGTGGGGGAGCAAGTACCTGAGAGAAGCGATTAAGGAATGACCGGTTTTAGAGCGAGACATGGAAGGAGTTCGGGACCCCTATAGTGGGAGGAAGGCGGAGCTTGATATGCCACTGGATTAATGGCCTAAGCACTCGATGTACCAGGACCGGGGGACCCAGCTTATAGCTGAGAAACCTTGAAATGTATATATTTAGCCGACACACACCTTGTCACCTGGCAGTGACAGGTTGGCGGAGTGTCTTCGCTTTTTGTCGGCTTGTGCCTTGGTGAGGGCGGAAGCCTGGGAGAAGAGATTGGTTGCGTCTGCTTCCAGATAGCTGTCAGGTCCTGGACCAGATCCTGCACAGGCATGGAGGAACCTCGGAGGGACAGAAATGGGGAGGGGGGTCGGGCGGGGATGTCGCCCGTAGACAATAAAGAAAGGAGCAGCTACGGCAGATATAGACCGACGTCACAAAGAGATAGATTATAGGAGAAACTCGGCCATGGCAAAACAGGCTGGACCAATCATCTGGCGCGTGGAGACAAAAGTGACGCAGGTTAGCAACCTAGGGTCTGTTACTCTATCTACCTGCCCATTGGACTGGGGTGGGTGGTAGACTGAAGATGTCCAATTTCATTTGCAGTTGGTTGCAGAGGAGAGCGCCAGAATCTGGAGACAAATTGAACGAGCCCCCGTCCGACCACTATGTGCCGAGGAAGCCATGCAGCGATAAAATATGTAGAAAAATAAACTGGCAAGGCGCGGGCTGAGGGCAGGGGGCCCCTGGCAGAGGATTGAAGTGGGAATTTTTGAAACGTGTTCTGTCACCACCCAAAATTCGGTGTTGCCAGAGGAAGGAGGGAGATCCGTGATAAAATCATGGCCACAGGGGTACCAAGTACAGCTAGGTATAGGTAGAGGAAGGAGCAGACCTGCCGGTTTGAGCGGAGGAGACTTGTCCTGGCACAGAAGCGCATGACTCCACGAACTCACGGAACATCCTGGGCTAGGCCCGGTCCACTAGTAGAACGAGGAGATGGAGGGAACAGGAACTCTGCACTCCTGGGTGACCCGCCATACGGGGAGCAATGACCCCAAGACAATTCTTCTTCGGAGAGTGGCACGACCGTATGTCTTGCCGGGGGGAATGCCGTTGTAGGATTACCATGTTGCGGCAGAGAGGAGCCGTTCTGCAGAGATAACTGTGCGTGGGGTGGACTCGTCCCTAGCCACATCCGAAGCACGGGAGAGAGCGTCGGCCTTGACATTTCGTTCCGCAGGGCGAAAAATAATGAGAAAATTAAAGAAGAGAGACCCACGAGCCTGGTGTGGGATTTAAGCGTTGAGCCGTCTGAAGAGTATAACAGGTTTTTTATGGTCGGTATTAGATGATCGACTGGGTGACGAGCACCGCCCTCAAGAGATACCGCCACTCTTCCAGAGCCAGCTTGATGGCCAAGTAATTCGCGGTCGCCGATAGAGTAATTCCTTTCAGCAGAGGAAAAACTTTTAGAAAAAAAAAACCCGCAAGTGGGGTCTTGCCTTGGGTCCTTTATGAGAGACAGTACAGCCCCGGCGCCACGAGGAGGCGTCAATTCGAGAAAATTGGTTGTTCTGTATATGGCAGGAGAGTACCGGCGCAGAGGCGAAGGCAGACTTTAATTAGTGAAGGCTTCTCTGCCGCTGTTGGCCAGAGCTTTGGATTGGCATTCTTCTTGGTCTAATGACCCCTATGGGAGATGCCCGCGCTCGAGATGAGAAATGTGGTATAAATTGCCTATAGTAGTTGGCTAACCCCAGGAAATCTTTGTATGGCTCGGAGACCACGGGGCGCACATGCCACTGAAGGACGGAGGACAACTTCGTGGGGTCATCCCCCCCTCCCCCCCCTGCAGGCCGTTGTCGGAAATTATGTAGCCGAGGAATGGATTTAGTAGACTGATCAGCTGATGAAACAGCATTTCCAAAGTTTGGCATAAAGTCGGGTTGGGCCCTTAGACGTAGGAGGGGACTCTGTCGTACGTGAACTTGTTGGGACTTCAAGGTCGGGGAGAGAACACCTGAAGTCGGTCCAGATTCACAAACCACGCATGTGTACAAGAGGTCCCGGAAGATTGTCATTAACTGAATCTTGGAAAGACGGCCGAGGGCATTGCAGAGCCCGAAGGGGCATGGGACCCAGATACTCGAAGTGCCTGTCGCGAGGGTGTTGAAAGCGGTCTCATTCATAGACATCAGCGTATCCGTATGGGTTATAGGCCCTCGCAGGTCCAGTTTATTAAAGATCTTGGCACTCGTAGCCGGTCAAAAAACTTCTGTGATCAGGGGCAGAGGATAGCGGTTCTTTACCGTGTTCTTATTGAGGCCATCGATAGTCTATGCAAGACGTAGAGTACCGTCCTTCTTAGGCCACGAAAAAGAACCCCCAGGCTCCAGCTGGAGTAGGAGGGACTTGTGGATGAACCCTTCTGGAGATTCTCCATTGATATGTAGACATAGCCAACGATCTACGTGGTACCGACAGGGGGTAAACCTGCCACGTGGAGGAGATTGTCCGGGGCACCAGATCAATGGACAGTCATTATGGGCGATGGTGGTGGGGACAACGTCTCAGGGCTTGGCATTCTCAGAGAAGACGTCTGCGAAGGCTTGGTATGGATGCGGGAAGGCCCGTCAGGACTGATGACGACCCAGGAGAAGCGGTAAGCAACGGGCGACGGTGGCACCAAACAGCGGAGACTGACACTCCGAACCCAAACTCAGAGACTTTGTCTGTCTGCCAGTCGGAGCACGGGAGGCATGAGTGGTGCCAAACGGGAGGACCCAGGGAGAATGGACGAGGGAGGACCCGGGGTAGTACGTTTTTTAGCTAGAACGCAAGGTCTCTCCTTGTGTATGTATTCATTTCTTGTAGGGACCAGAGGCTCTAGTCCGGAACTGAATTGGTACCTTGAGAATCTCACCACTGACCAGTAGGGGTTGAGTAGGGCTTCTCCAGGCAGATTCACAGGGAGCTTATGCTGGGACACCAGGGCAGAGTCCAAGAAAATTTTCCATCAGACCAGAGTCCAGGAAAGGCAGTAATCGTGAAAACTGGGAACCAGGCACTAGTGACGACTTATCACGGGCATGGTTTCAGGCGAGGAGAGGGCTTGCTCTACACTAGGGACGCCTTTGCCTACGTACCTCGGTGCACCCGTTTCCCGGCACGCTGGAGGGCGCCAGGTGGGCAGGATCTGCGGAAATGGGTCTGCACTGCCGCAGTACAGACAAAGACCTCCTCAAGTCTTCTGGTTAGCTACCGTTGTAGACAGGTGGGCTCTACCACTTCCATGGTTCCTCGGAGGCAGATGAAGAGGGCAACTGAGGCGGCCTTTGAAATACTGGAGCCTGGCGAGGGGAGACGGCGGGGTTCTCGCCTGTTCCGATTCCTGCCGGCAGTTTCCTCCTGGCCGTTCGAGAAAAACGGATGTTCAATCCGAGTGGCCAGGGAGATAAGGTCCACTCATAGGAAGAGGGAGACCCCGGGCAGATAGGGCATCTTGTTTTTTTACGCGGCTGGAGAGGCCCTTCTTGAGGTGCAGTTTCAACGCCGCTTCATTCCAAAAGATAATCGGAAGCCAACGTGCGGAAACGTACGCTAGTCGCCTACGGAAGAATCCCCTTGGCGCACAGGTTTAGCAGGCTAGAGTTTCGGCAGATGAAGCCCGGGCGGTTCCTCGAATACACTCCTGAACTCGGTGAGGAATGTAGCCAGGTTGGCTGTGACCAGAATCGTCCCTGTCCAGGAGGGGGTAGTTGCCCAGGCCAGTGGCTTTCCCGGAGAGAAGGTGAGCATGAACGCCCACCTTAGACCGATTCGGGTAGGAAATTGGTTGCCCATTAATGCGATATACAGGGAGCATTGGGGGATATGGCCCCTGCAGGCGTTAGTGTCCCCATCGAACTTGGACGGCAGAGAGAGGGAGCCGTGGACGAGCGGTCGGAGCCGGACCCGGAGGGGCAGCGGGGGCCCCGGGAAGCGGTCGTTGCTGCTGTCTGGGCGGCAGGAACTGATGGCATCATGCGGGGAGAGATGGCTGAGTTGCTGGGCTTGTGAGGATCTGTTGCGACTGCTGGGCCACAATGGCGGTGAGGTCAGCGGTCGGATGGCAGAGGCACCTTGGCGGGTCCATGGCCGGATCTTTCTGTCACGACCCAGAATAGAAGTTGGATCCACTTGACCGCCGCAAGAGACGACGTAAGCCACGCCTGGGAAAATGGAATATAAGTTGTGGTCCTGGTTTTCACCAGAGCCCGCCGCAAAGCGGGATGGGACTGGCTGCGGCGGGAGTCTAACCAGGTGTTACCCCTGACGTGACTGCTTGCCGGTGGGCAAGACAAAGTATATAGCGTTGAGTGCAGAATCGTCAGGCATGCTCGTAGTCGGGGAACAGGCAGAAGGTCAGGGCAGGGCGGGGCAATGGTTCGTTGTTAGTGTGGGACAGGCAGTTAGTCAGGACAGGCGGCAAGATGCTCGTGTGGTCGAGCGAAGGAAGCTAATGGTTACTGTACACGGTAAAGTCCAGAACAAGGTTTGGAACACTTTTCAGAGGCTAAATGGCAATAAGATCCGGCAAGACCCAAGGACAGGGGCAGGCTTAAATAAGGCAGTGGGACCGGCAATAGCAAATTACCGGGTGCATTGGCCCTTTAAATTTCACAGAAGCGGCGCCGCTTGCTGCGCCTTAGATGTCGGGGATGGCGGCACCGGGAGGACTGGAGAGACGGACAGGAGCGCGATCGGGTAAGTAGTAGGTGGCCGGTCAGGCCGGGGGAGCGTGACCACGCTCCGACATGCGGGAGGCGGTGGCCGCTCGTGCGGGACCCACGGGTTGTGCAAGCACCGGGACGGGGGTCGCGGGCCCACCCGTGACAGATATAAACTTTATGTAATTATTTATGTTTTATTACTTGTACACAATAGAAATGCATTTATAAAAAATAGTGTTTTTATGTCGTCGTAGTCTGATAGAGATAACTTTTTCATTTTTCTGTATACGGAATTGATTAAGGGCTCGTTTTTTTGCAGGATGAGTTGAAGTTTTTATTAGTATCATTATGGGATGTATATGATGCTTTGATCACTTCTTATTAAGATTTTGGTGAGGCGTTTCAAACAAAATACAGCAATCCTGGTAATGTTTGTTAATGGCTTGAATCCGCAAACCGCAGACAAAAGCCGTCCCCCTGCGTGACATAAAAATACTAAATATCAGTCAGGAAATCTGACCGGTATTTGGTCTTTGCCATGTAAACACACCCTTAAATTAGTTTTTTGGAAGCCAGGGTGAAGAAAATACTGCAATCCTAGTAGTGTTTTTTATTTTTTTTATATCAGGGCTCCTCGTGCAGTATACATGACAAGTTACTTTTACTCTGTGGATCGATACAATTATGGCTATATCCAATTTATATGTTTATGTTTTATGTTGAAGCACTTTTAAAAAAAAGTTTTATGCATGTATTATCTTCTGATAGCTACAACTTTTTTTTTTTTCCATAGAAAGGGGGGCTTTTTTTGCGGGAGAACTAATGTTTTTTTTTTTCAATGACTTTTTGAAATAAAATCAGGTTCACAATATATGCAAAATAAAAAACATAATCTTTAAACAAGTGTGAAAAGGGACCGACAGCAAGCATTGATGTTTCTGCTGTAGTGGAGCTATACAGAAGATCCACAAGCAACTACGCCACCAAGGGTACCTGGACTTGGTGGGATAAGATTCCATCCATTTATGCTGTCAGTGCACAGTGTGCGGTTGGCAGCCGTTCTATAGCTACTTTCTGGGTCGGCTCTTTTTGGGAGTAGAGCAATGTGTTGGCGGGTGTCTACTCCCGTGTTTCCAGAGCAGGTTTTGGGCATGCCTTGGAGGGATACAAAAGGCCTGCTGCTCCAGGTTAATCTCGGGGGGTGTGGCTTGCTACCTGGAGTGGAGCAGCAGAGGGAGCTGAGGAGAGGGCTCTTACCCCCAGGCTGGACAGAAGCCTGAAGTGTTACTAGGAGAGTACAGTGCTGGTCGGTGCTGGAACGTAGGTCCTGAAAGCAGGTTAGAGAGGGGTCTCTACTGTATATGTTGTTAGTGGCTAGACGGGCTAGGGTTTAATTTTTTGTATACCGTATATCTTTTTCCTGTGTAGATAAATAAAGCTGGTGAATCCTGACGTGAAGAGAACCCATGTGTCAGCATTCCATTTACCAAGCGGCGATCCGGAGTCTATAGAACCCCAGGACGGTCCAAGATGGTACAAACGCATGTGAAGCGTTATATATGGTGGCGGATGCCGTGGGCCCAAAAAGTTTTTTTTTGAAAAAAAATGGGCACAATTGAGTGCGCAGTTTTGGCACGAAGTTGTACATGATTGGAGAGGTGAAGTCCTTGGCCACAGCGAGATTTAAAAGGCCAGAAGCCTATAATTGGTGCTGCATAAAGAACGACGGTTGCTGTTGGTGGAAATTTTTTTGTTTGACCATGGAGGAACTCTTGCCAGCTGAAGCAGTCCATGAAGGAGTCTGATCGCTCTCGGCGGGCAGCTGACTTGCCACCATACGGGAGAAAATAAAAGGTCCAGGCACAGCTGAAGACCGAGAGAGAAGCTGTGTCACCAGGGAGACTGCACAAGATGATGTAAGAGCCGACGTGCTGTAAAGGGGCAATGTGGAAGATGGACCGCAGAGGAAGATGTTGAGGTCTTCCCATTCAGCTTTGAGCGGGTGCATTACGTGAGAGGCTACCTCCAGAACAGTGGGGCTGAGTCCTGGCGCCCTATCTGACTGGCAGAACCCAGAGGGTGTACTGTAATTTGTCCCTGCAAGATGCAAGAGACTTCCCAAACTGAAGATGGAGATTTTGGCCAGTCTGGGGTTAATGAGGATGTTTTGGGTGGCGTGCAGGAGGAGGCAAAGCAAGAAAGTGGGTAAAGCCGTTTGTACGGGCAACAACTGACTGCTTGAGCGGGGGGGGGGGGGGGGCGGGGTGGAGGGGAGGACTGGGTGGGGTCAGAGGGTGGGGAAGGGGGGGGGGGGGGGGGGGGGTGCAGGGATGGTGGGGGGGGGGGCGGGGGGGGAGAGGGTAGGGGGGTGGGTGGAGGTAGGGGCGGTGGAAGGGGAAGGGGGGGGGAGTGGGGGGCTGGGGACAGGGCGGGGGGAGCGGCGAGGTAGGATTGTCCTGTGACCAGGAGGCTGTGTCGTCCATCGAAGAGGAGTCCACATATAGAGCAGCCAAGTTCGCAGAGGACCTGGTCCTGCGGTTGTCATGGGCAACCAACTTCAGCAGAGGAGCCTGCTACCATCAACCAGCAGAGGGAGCGTGTTGGAGATGCCACAGAGCAGAGAATGAATGCTCCTGTCTGCCCTCTCAGGAGGAGGCCGGAGGAGGTCACAGCTGCAAGCCTGGTGCTCCAGGTGAATGAAAGCCCACCAGGGCTGATGCAGACAGTCAGCAGCAGAGATTCCAGACTGACCCAGACATCCTAACCTGTTGTGGCCACGGAGACCCGTCACGGCCCTGGTACGACTGCTCCAGGGGGGTGTATTGTGTGTGACGCCTGTGTTTGAGACTGCCTCAGGCATGAGTGCTCTGATAACCAGGAATGGATCATCGCAGAGGCCAGACATGCTGCCTGAGAGGTAAAATGGCTGAGAGCAGCAGGGACTGTGAGTTGATGGACTCAGTGTCTCCCAGGCTGCATCTCCTGGAGAGATGGTGAATAGTTATCAAACCTATGGTTATGAATAATGTGCCAGCAGAAATTGATGATGATGTGATAATAAGAACAATGTTTGATCACTCTACTGAGGTCAACACAGTCTGGAGCAGGGGGGAGGATAGCGTATCACAAGGCTAGCTCAAGCATATTGCTGTGTGTGAGAAATGCACTGTGTGAACAGGCTGCAGCAGAGGGGAATTAGTCACTAGTTGTGCCCCTTGAGGTATAGGGGAGAGCGCCCCAGTTGCACAGGTGATGGTGTGTCCTGTGAGGATTAGCGCCAGTTCTGTTCTGATACTGTTGGTCCCAGAGAGCTGTTTGCCCTGCTTTTATGGGAAAACTCTGCAAGTGTGTTGCCTGAAAGAGAATTGGCCTCCCAGGAAGGTGATTGCTATGCTGCTGTGTATGAGGGCTCTACTACCAGTATAAGGTAGAATATGGGTGTGAATGTGCTGGTTAGTTACAAGGAAAAAAACACTTCTGTGAGAGTCTCAGTTGCAGTGGGGGAGTGGATGCTGCAGTGTGTCAGTGCTACAGAGGATTGATGATGATTGTTCAAATGGGAGTGATAATACGTTTGGAAAAAAAATGTGTGCCAAGGCAGATTATGTGTGCAGTCCCAATCAGTGTATTTACCGAGTAGTTTATCTTTGCTGAAAATCCATATGTGACCCTGCAGGAGATGGAGGAGGAGAGATTTTGCTGATTACCTGTAGTGCCAAAACCAATGGTAGGTAACTTGCTCTAGTGGTGGCTGTACTTCCAATAGCTTTAACTGCAGTGGTCAGAAAGACTGCAGTGACGGTAGTGAGGGAAAATGTGAGCCGCTAGACCCAGAGGAGGGGGATGTAGGCTCATGCGCTAGTGAGGGGCAGGTCAGTGTGTTTGACCCCTCAGATGGTAAGGAAACTGAGGTTACAGCAAGGGTTTTCCTTATGCAGGAGTTCACAGCAGGGCCCAGGATATAAACTAGCAGGGATTACTGAGAGTTTTATCCCTAGCCAATTGTTACTGGTGACTGTGAATGAAACATCTCCAACGTGACTGCAGAGGATCCACTGCTAGAAAGAGCTATGAGAGGTGTGCACAGGGGAGTGTCACCAGACATTTATGAAGGGGTCAGTGCAGTAAGGTCCTGAACAGCGGTGGGGTTAGAGAGCGTTTGTCTGACCATTCCTGAATGGGTAAAACCTGACATAAGTGATGAGGTTGGCAGTGGGAACCCTGCAATTACTAGCATGCTTATTATGGGGGCTACAGAAAGTCCTAGGGTAGCGGAAGTTATCATTGAGGTAAACCAGATTTCCTCTGGTAGAAATCAGGTGACAGCTAGTAGCCAAGAGATGAAGCTTCAGGGTCAGGAGATAATCAGTGAGGGACAGAGACCTTGGGATGAAGAGGAGTTGTGGTCTCATGGTAATCCAGCAGTCACAAGAGGTAGCAGGTGAGGGCTTAGGGTGTTGCCTAGGTGCATTGGTGGATAGTGACCCTGAGAGGGTTGATGTCTTACTTGCCTCGAAGTTAGGGTGGGGTTGCTGATCCAACCAAGGGTATCCTGCTTTATATGAGACAACAATAGGGAAGGAAACTGCCCAGTGGGCACAATACCAAGCTAGTCTATGTGTGGGAAAGGATTATAGGTCTGATAGCGTGATGTGAGGTTGTCGGGAATAGCCCTGTAATGTGGGCTAGGGGCGAAGGTGGTGACATTGTTGTGGTGTGATGTGTTACCCCCGGGGTGGTAAGGGGCTATGACCTGCATTTGCTCATTGGGGGGGGGAGTGAATGGGTGATCCACAGCTACTGTGCATGGAAATGTTGCCCTGCCCTGAGGGTGGGAAGATGTTCCCCCAAAAAGTAGGATTTTTGCCCCTGGAGGGAAGGTAAAAGGTGAAAAAAGTCCTAGGGCCTTTTATCATGGGGGGGGGAATGTGAAAGCCCGCAGCAAGCAGTTGCATGTTTCTCAGTAAGTGGGCATACAGAAAAATCCAAAAGCAACACGCCCCAAAGGGGTACGGGCCCTTTGGGGGGATAAGAGCCATCCATTTATCTGTCAGTCACAGTGTGCGGTTGGCACGTCTATAGCTATTTCGGGGGTCGGCCTTTTATTGGGAGTGGGAAAGTGTTGGGGGGGTGTTATCCCCTGTTCCAGAGCAGGTTTTTTGGCTGGTTTTGGAGGACAAAAGCCTGCTGCTCCAGGAAATCGGGGGTGTGGCTTGTACCGGAGTGGGCAGGCAGGGGGACTGAGGAGAGGGCTTTTACCCCGGCTGGACGGAGCCGAAGTGTACTGGAGAGTACAGTGCTGTCGGTGCTGGACGTGGTCCGCCCGCAGGTTAGGAGGGTCTCTCTGAATGAGCAGGGGTTTGAGGGCCTGGGTTTCTTTTTTGTAAAACGAAATTTATTTTTCCTGTTTTTATAAATAAAGCGGTGGAACCCAGACTTGAAAAACCCCCTGTGTCAGCAATTCCGTTTACCAAGCGCGATCCGGAGTAAAAAGCATGAAAAAGCGTTACACAAGTTAAAACATAAAAACCCCTTTCAATTGTTGGGTATGAAAAAAGGAAAGCAAATATTGCCCCGATTTTCTGACAGAGTGCCCCCCTGACTTAATCTAAAGCTACCCTCCACTCTCAGCCGAATCGTTTCAATCTCACTCCGTTCCCGCAGGGAGCGGAAGGTTAAAGACACGGGACATAAAAGTCTCCTATTTTAATTTGTAAAAAAAAAATACCTTTGAACGGGAATTTACAAGGGAAAAATCAATATAATTTTTTAAAAACATTCCCAAAAACTTTTTTCAATCGATGAGGGTTCGATACAATCTAAGTAGCAAAACTGTTACAAAATTTTACTGAGGAGGCTCATTCCCAAGAAGCAGTTCGGAGAAGGGGGGGGTGTCAACAGAAAGGGAGCCCCAAGTCGAGCCCATATGCCTGGAATCCATTTGCAAACTGGTACTGGGGGACCCAACAAAGGACACCCAATCGCTCCATGTCTATAGAATGTCCTAAAATTTTCACTTCCGATTTTTGCCCCTCCATTCTCTGTATGTGGAAAGATTTTTTTAAAAAACCATTGGGTTATGGATGGAGTCTGAGTGGTCCCCACTTCCTGGGGGTTTAAATTTAGCAGCTGCCCGAAGGAGAAAAGCAGCCCCCCTTTTAAGGTTTTATTCAGGGGAAAATAAAAAGGGGGCCCTGTCATTTTAAAAAAAAATAACCCGTAATTTTCAAAAACTCAATCTTTCCAATTTTAAAATACAAACCCCCACCAAAAAAAAAAAAAAAACCCCACTCCCCCACACCCCAAATAAACCAAATTTTATTTACTTTTCTCTTACCATTGCGGGAAAAATTTTGTAGTTAAGTTCCTTACCGCAAAAATTTAGGGTTTTTTGCATAGGGTGTATGCTCTGTCCAATCCCCCAAAGTCAAAGTAAAAGCCTGTTCTTTTTCCAGCTTCCTAAAAAACAGGCCTACCCGGATGGGTATCTAAACAAGTTTTAATCACTGAGATTGTTGCCCTTTTGGCTGTTTTGTATGCCCCGGTCTCGAAACCCGAGGTTTTTAGCCGACCCCAAAACCCCCAGTCTTTGGTGTCAAAATAATGCTTAATTTGCATGTATTTAGCACACTTCAAGTTTGGTTTTGTGCCGCCCCACCCTTTGTTATATGACTTAAAGGGGTGTTATCTTTCATAAATGGTCTTCAGAATAAGGGGAATGAAAAAAAAAACAACTTTGCATTTTGGTTTCATTAGCAAAACTGCCTTGTTCTCACGTTCCCTTTTCTTGTGTTTTTATTTTTAAATGAATGTGTGGGTCTAATCCCTCCTGATCCCCCCTCCTTTTCAATTCACTAGTGAGAACTCATTTACATTCTGTTCAGCCCCCGGGTGATTCACGGAAACTGTGTGTCTGACTCAGGTTAGGGCGAGCATTTTTTTGTTTCCCCACCTAGCGAAACAGACTGCCCAGATTGTCAATGAGAAAACTTGCCTTAAATCTCCGCATACACGCGATCTGTGCCTTCTTAGAAAGCTGTAATACATCTCCCCGCTTGAGAGTCAGTGTCAGATTTGATTGAAAAGAGCCTGTGGTTGTATACAGCTCTTATAAAATAAGACTGATTGGGAGAGACACAGTGATATGTGGACTCAGAGGGGGGGGGGGGGGAGTCTCAGGCCAGCAGTGAAGGGGGGATGAAGTCATCCAGCTGGGAGGGGAGGAAACGCCCCTGCATTCACAGAGCTGGGAAGCTAAGAGAAGTGTGAATCAGCCGAAGTAAGGAAGCGATACATCCCCTTTAAACACAGCATTTCTAGTAAAACTGCCTATTACTTGGGGGCACTTCCCTATGCTATCTTGATATAGGAGACAGGGAGCCGAGATCTGCAGGTCAGGATTGCCCTTAATTGGTACTAGTGGTCCCCCGGGGGCATATAACTTATACTGTACTCTGTATTTTTTAAAAGCTGATATGGTGACCCCTGTGATCAGGGGTAAGCGAGATAACCCGAAGTCCCTGAGACGAGGCAGGAGCCACGGCAAGGATGATATCGGCCCGCCATATATAGCTTCCTCAAGCTGCACTTATGACTTTGAAGACCTAGCATGGAACCAGTCCAGAACTCTAGCTGCGATTGTTGCTACATAATATGACTTCATATCTGGGAGGGCCAGCCCTCCATCACCCTTATGCCTGATTAGAATGCAACCCCAGACAAACTTACCAAAGCATCTGTTGAGATCTCCAAAGAGGCCATTAGGGAGAGCTACTGGGAGAGTCTGGAGCAGGTATAAGAGCCTAGGGAGGATATTCATTTTAATAATATTGATTCGACCCGTCCAGGAAAATTCCATCCGGTCCCATTGACTTAAATCAGCTTTAATAATTTGGATAAGGGAGGCAAAATTCAAATGAAAAAGATTATCTAGATTCTTCGCAATCTGAACGCCTAGGTACATAAAATGTTCCGGCACCCACGTGAACGTGAAGCTGCTCTGCAACATCTGTAGGTCCCTCTAGTCCAGGGTAACATTCATTGCTACACTCTTAGACCAGTTTACATTAAAATTGCTTACCCGACCAAATCTATCCAAGAGATCCATCAGAGCGGGCAGGGAAGTTTCCGGCTGTGTAATATAAAGCAGGAGATCATCGGCAAAAGCCGCGCATTTGTATTGCTTGTCTCGAATCTGCAGACCCTTGATCTCCCGGTCCGCTCTGATGGCCCGCATCAAACACTCCATTACCAGCACATACAGAATAGGGGACAACGGGCATCCCTGTCTCGTCCCATTGCGGATGTCAAAGGGTCTGGATAAAACCCCATTGACCCTGATCTGCGCCGACGGGTTTCTATACAATGCCATGATTCGCTCCAGCATCACCGGGCCAACCCCCACGTTCGACAAGGCAGACTCCATAAAGTCCCAATCTACCCTGTCGAACGCCTTCTCAGCCTCAATGGACAGCAGCATAAGGGGGTTCTGGGCTTTCTGCGCGTAATTAATCAGGGAAAGAGTCTTCAGAGTGTTATCTCTTGCCTCTCTTCCCGGCACAAAGCCGACCTGGTCTTTATGTATAAGATCTGCCAAGATGGTGTTAAGTCTGATGGCGATAAGCTTGGCGTATAACTTGGCGTCCGTATTTAATAACGAGATGGGCCTATAGCTGGCGCATAGCATAGGGTCTTTGCTATGATGTGAGCCTGTGTGAATGAGAGGGGAAAGGGTTGGGTGCCCGAGACCAAGTTAAAGGAAGACAGGAGGAGGTCCGCCAGCTCATCCTTGAAAACCTTATAAAATTTGGCTGTAAAGCCATCAAGGCCCGGACTCTTTCCAGACGGCAGAAAGGAAATGGCCTGCCTAAGCTCCTGCTCCGAGAAGGGAGCCTCAAGCACCTCCAGTCGCTCCCTATCCAAATCAGGCGCGGGCGCCTGTTCCATGAAGGCCCTCAGGTCTCCACTTCCAGAGCCGGTCTCCCGGGCCGGCAAAGGGAGATTGTAAAGCTCCCAATAATATTCATGGATTCGTCCAAGATCTCCCCTGTGTAGAATGTTGATTTGCCTGTTTTGGTTTTGATCGAGGGTACAAAGAGAGCAGATCTTTTGTCTCGGAGGGACCTGGCCAACATCCTACTTGGTTTATTACTCCAAGCATAATATTTCCCCGCGTAGATCTGCCGAAACCTGGACGCCTTCTTGTTCAGCAACTGCAGGATCTCCTGTTTTGTCTGCAAAAGGTCTCGTAGGTCTGAGTCAGACAATGTCGCCCTATGCAGGCCCTCAAGTTCTGTCAGGCTGGCCAGCAATTTTTTAAGTTTAAATGCTGCTTCTCGTTTCAAACGTGCCCCATGCTTTATCAGTACTCCTCGAAGAACGCATTTTAAGGATTCCCACTTCACTTGGTGCGAGGATGGGTCCGAAGAGTGAGTGCTGATAAATAATTTGATAGTCTGAGATAGGTCAGCAACACAGACCGAATCGTGGAGTAGCGATTCGTTGAGTTTCCAATTAAATTGCTTGGGCACAGCGCGTGGGATACTCAATTCACATGAAACCGGGGCGTGATCCGAAAGTAATATGTTACCAATGCTCGGATTTTGCGCCTTAGGTAGTAGTGCGTGTTGGAGGAACACATAGTCTATTCTACTATATCCTCCATGAGGGTATGAATAAAACGTGTAGTTCCGCCCACTTGGGTGAATGAGTCTTCAAATATCACAGAGCTGCATATCGTGTAAAAGCCTCCAAATCCTGTTTAGTCTGTGGTGCGAGACCGAGGAGCGCCCCATCGAGGTATCCATACATGGCTGCATGGCAATATTAAAGTCCCCACATAGAGCAATTTTCCCTCGCGCAAATTCGTTTAGCTAATCCAACACTCTTTTTATAAAGGTGAGCTGCCCCTGATTAGGAGCATAAAGCGAGTGTATAGATGGATCCTCCAATGTCCCAGTTAACAAAGAGGTACCTGACATCTGTATCTTTTTTGACGTCTAAAATCTGAACCGGGAGGTCTTTGTGAAAGAAGATAGCTACTACTTTAGTTTTCTGGTCCGGATTGCTACTGCAGCACCAGAGGGGAAAGTATTTATTTTGTAAGGAATCAAGGTGGCCCACTAGCAGGTGAGTCTCTTGTACACAGAGTATACGGGTCTTCTGCTTATGCATGATATATAAGATCTGAGATCTCCTTTCTGGGACATTAAATCCTTTAACATTGAGGGAGGTAATTTTAAATGTCGCCATATTAGTAGGAAGCACTAAACAGCCAACCGCACAGGCGAAAATAGACTACCTACTCATTAGCGTCTGAATTAACAAGGCAAATGGAAAAAATTAAAACACCAAATGTAAAGTTAGAGAATACACACAAAATATAAGCCGATATACAGGCCAGCGAAAGTAACTAAGCTTTGGAGAATCACTAACTGCTTATTACAAACACACAGTGTTCGTAAAGCACCTATCGGGGGGAGGACAGGGAGCCCCGCTGAACTAAGATGGGGTATCGCTAAATGGCACAATCAAACAACTAAGTAAACGCAGGTTAACCATGAGGCCTATCTTAATAAAAAACCTTGCAAATTGAAACATTGCTTCAAAGAGTGGTACATTACACAAGTCTACTAGAAGGCATCTTGCTGTATCCAGCCCGGAGTCCGAACAAACCAGACATCACCGACTGGCAACAACAAGCATCCAAACGCCCATAAGAGTTGTCATTCTAACTTTCTGAACAAGTGCCATGTGAACAGCCCTAGGGGTGTCAGCCCGAGCAACTATACTGGTGAATCATAGCACTGAGCAGCTATGCCCGAATGCTGGATTATCATTGTGTATTGTGCAGGACATTGGACCTCACTGCCCTATCTACCCTTTCTATGGGCGAGACCAATCTCTGCGATCTCGATAGCCGCTGTTCCTTCGGGGATCCCAGAAGGCCGGGTCTCCGTGCGGGGGGCACGGGAGGGGCCGTAGGCAATTGTGGTGGGGCATTGAACGCAGCGGCGTCCCAGTCGGGGATGGCAACCTTGGGCAATTTCAAAGCCATAAGGAATACCGGTAAATCTGCCGGGGTTCTGAAGGTCACAGTACCTTCCTCTGTCCTAACATGAAGGGTGAATGGGTATCCCCAACGATATGCAATTTGCCTATGTTGTAGGAGGGACAGGAGAGGCTTCAATGCAGAGCAGAGCCGAAGTGTACGTCTAGATAAGTCAGGGAATAAAGCTAGCCTGGCTCCTTCAAAGAGAATATTTGGGGCTAGTCTCGCCTTCCGCATTATGTCCTCCTTCGTGGCATAATAGTGAAGCCTACAGATTACATCCCTTGGCTTGCTAGCATCTGAGCTCATGGGACGAAGGGCCCTATGCGTTCTGTCGATTTCAATATGCGAATCAGGGGATTTTCCCAAGAGCATATTGAAGAGCTTACACAGTGACGGGGTTAAGTCCTGTGGTTTGACCGACTCTGGGAGGCCCCTAACCCTTATATTGTTCCTCCTATTTCTGTTTTCTAAATCATCAAATTGATCTACAAGTCGATGATGGAGGGTTTGTTGTGACTGAAGTGCCAGTTGCAAGTCCAGTATAGATTTCTGAACAGAGGATTGTGACTATTCAAGCGACTCAACTTTAGACTGGATCACAGATACATCGTTTTGGACCACCCTCAACTCTCGTCTCCATGCTTGTTTGATATCAGCTGCCATAGCTGGCATATTGTTCTTGGTGGGTAAAAGTGTTAGAAGCGCCTGGAGCTCCGGGTGACCCCTAAGGATTGATAGGGCTCTACTTTTAGCGATATCAGAGGCATCAGCAGCCGAGGTTGCATGTCCAGAGGAGATGCAGTCGCCATCAGGGTATGCTGCCCGATGCACTGAGGATCCCCAGGGGCATTGGGGTCTGAGCTGATGTGCCACTGCTGAGGACTTTCTGCAGGAGGTGTTTGCATAGTCCAGGATACTTGAGACCCGCAGCCAGTGGGAGAGTCCTTAAGCGGGTCAGGGACCATCTCCTGGGAATTGGTCTGAGAATCATTGAAACATGTGAGTGGGCAGAGTGAGCCCCCATATGGTCCAGTGCCCGTGGCAGCAGAAGCCCTGCACTGTAGCACAGTATCAGTGAGTTGATCGTACACAGGGGTGACTCCAGGGTCCACCGTTCCCAGGGCACTAAGCCCCAAATCCAGTTCACTAGGATAGGGCCGGTCTGCACAGTCCTCCCTATCCCATGGGGACCCATCTCCCTCTAGTCCCTTCATCTGGGTCACAGGTGAGGGGAGTCCTTTTAATGGAGACGATCCTGTCGCCATGTACTCCCCCTCTTCCCCTAGCGCAGGAGCCCTACTCTGCACTCCGTCACCCCCAGCAAGCTTTTGGAACTTACAGCTGGTGGGGAGTTCGGCCTCCTCCGTTCTCGGCGGCGTGGGAAGCTGCCGACGTCTCAGGAACACAGTCGGGTCTCTTCTAGTTGGCTCGCCTGCCGGCGAGGCGCAGGAGACGTCCTGCGCTGGTGAAGAAGATGGCGCCCATGTGGTACCGAAGTGCCCAGGAGAGGCGTCCGCGGTCTCCGCAGGTGAGTCACGGGGCTGCAGCGGTTGGCGGGTATCTTGAGCGGGTGTCCGCGATCCTCCTTGCGCACTTGTCCCCGATGGAGTCTCCCGAGCGATTGCCTCAGCCTTACCTCCCGGCAACTCGTGGCTGGGCGCGCGTCTTGGCGGAGAAGATGGCGCCCACGTGGTACCGCTGTGTCCAGGGGAAGCATCCAAGCTCTCCGCAGGTGAGCCGCCAAAATACAGTGGGTGATGGGTGTCCCGGGCGGGTGGTTGCACTCTTCCTGGCTCCCCTGCCTCCGGTGAAGTTTCCAGGTTGCCCACTTCACTTCTGTCTCCCGGCGGCTCGCGGGTCAGTGTGCGTTTCGGCAGGGAAGATGGCGCCCGCTGTGCAGCAGCCTCAGGTCCCAAGTCCTCGTGCCGATACAGGAGAAGCCCAAAAAAGTTTCTTATTGGCACACCCGGTACTGGGGTGCCAGGTGCAGTCCTGGACCCCTTTTTGGCTCTTTTAGAGGGCATCTGGTGATTATTACCACTCTTTAAAGCTTAGGCCTGCTCGGAGCTCCAACAGTGTGCGTCCTCCTGCTAGCATGCTAGGCCACGCCCCCATGAACTAATGTATTAATTGGTACCACTTTGGTGTTTATATGTAGAGTTGAGCGAATTGATTCTAATGAAGTGGAATTCGTTTAGAATTTCAGGAAAACTTTGATTCTGAACGAAGTCGAAGTTTGGGGTGATTCGCGGGAATGAAGCGTGTTTTTGATTCATAAAATGACTGCGAGAACATGAGCATTACATGGGGCAAAGAAGTCTGGGAGGAAGAAAGGCGTAGCCTACATGACATGTGCAGAGATGAAGCCAATCAGAGACCGGTGGGATTCTGTGGCGTCACCGCACTATATAAGTCCGAGCGCGACGCTGGCAGTTCACACGGCTTTCACTGTACTGTGTAGGGAAGGTGCTGCCGCTGCTGCTGCTTCTGATATCTCATACTAAAGAACTCACTTTTATACAGCGATTTTTTGGGGGGTGTCAAAGCTTGTCTCAGAGACTGCTTCTCTTACGTTCTAATTCTGATTTTGTGGGGTATTGGAACTGAAGTCCAGTGTGCGTCCGATTCAGCTGCATATACATTTTAATGCTATCTGCTCAGTTCTTGAGCACATTGAATATCCAAGGGTTATCTAAGCATGTTGCTGTTGTATTCAGTTAAAGAAACAGTGTTTTTACAATCCAAATACCACTTAATTTTTGGTTGCTCATTTATTTTGCGCAATTTAGATCCAGGGGTTAATTAAGTGTTGTTCTGCTGTTGTGGTCACTAAAAGAAACGTTCTTTTTCACCGCCAAAGAAGAAATGTTGCCGGTAGCATAATTCATAACTGAAGGTTAATTGCAAGTTTTTCTGTTGTTGTGTTCCGTAAAATACACGCCGTTTTAACATGCTACAAAGCTTGTAATTGTGGGCAGCACATTTCTTTTGCGCAATTTAGATCCAGGGGTTAACTAAGTATTTTTCTGCAGTTGTACTTAGTAAAAGAAACGTTCTTTTTCACCGCCAAAGAAGAAATTTTGCCTGTAGCATAATTCATATCCGAAGGTTATTTAAGCCTGTTTGTGCTTTTATATTCAGTAAAATACACAGTGTTTTTAAACAGCACATACAAGTAAATTTTTCCTGCCCATTTGTGGAGCGCAATTTATATCAAGGGTTACCCAAGCTTGTTAGTGGGTTCATTTGGAGTCAAATACAGGGTGTGTATTTATCATATACAGATATCTTTATCAAACAGAGTCTGTACATTTTAGAACAAACAGTATGTCAGACAGAGAGGTGGCAGGCTCTGCACCTGCGAGTGGCAGTGGCACAAACATTCCTGGAGCAGGCCCAGGTCACAGCACAGCAAGGGGACGTCGCAGCAGGGGTCACTCGGTGAGGCCAAAACTGCCGCTGTCATCTAGCGGCCGTGTGTTGTTCAGCAACCCAATGGTTCTTGATTGGTTGACTAGGTCATCCTCTTCCTTCCCAGATGACATCTGACAACCCCAGCCAAGAGTCGGTGAGAACGTCAGACACAACCCTTAGTTGGCATGGCCCGGGAGCGGGTCAGCGGCCCTCACCTGTCCTCATCCGCCTCTGTCCCATCCGGTTTCCTCAGCCAGAGATCTACTATGTGGTCTGGGCTCAGCGCCACTATATAGCGAGGATGAACAATTTAAGGAGGGCAGTCAGCAGCTACTTGGCAGCGAAGAAATGGGGCCAATATCCCCTGCTTCTTGCAGTAGGTGGTAAAGTATAGATGTGGAGAGTGGCATGGGAGGTCATGTTGTGAAGGGTCAGTCTCTGCATACCAAGACTGGTGATGAGGACAGCAGTGACGATGAAACACAAATCGATGATGATGTAGCCGACCGCACTTGGGAGCCGGGTGAAGCAAGGGCTTCATCATCGTCAGGAGAAGAGGGCGTCAGCTTGCGCTTCAGGCAGCGGCGCAGCCAGCAAGTGGGTTGTGTGGCCGTGAGTCAGCAGGGTAGCAGCAGTGTGAGGTCGGGAGCCAAGCGGCCACGGGGTAGAAAACCCCTTTTGCAGGGACAAGAAAGTAGCGGTACAGGGGCTCAGCGAGGCAGCGGTGGTAGTAATCACTCAGTGCGGAGCGTTGGCGGTAAAATCAGCTACTCGGCGGTGTGGCAGTTCTTTGCTAAGACACCGGAGGAGCCGAATATGGGTATATGTAGAATCTGTGGGCAGAAAGTGACGCGTGGTCAGGGAGCTAACGTTGGCACCACGGCCCTTCGTCAACACATGCAGCATCACCATCCGGTGGCCTGGGAGAAACGTGGCTCAGATGTGGTGGTACATCCTGCCGCCGCAGAAACAGCAGCAGCAGCGCCCAGTGGCACGCTTGCCATTGCAGCCAGTAAAGGCTCCACCAGCTCTGCAGAAGGGAGCTGTTTCTCTTTGCCTACATCTCCCGGTCCAGATGCTCCTGCTCCTCGCTACTCATGGCGCCAGCAGTCGTTCAACGAGGCGATTGCAAAGAGACAACAGTATGTGTCCAACCATTCTAAGGTGCAGAAGCTGACCGTGCTCCTGTCCAAGTTGTTGGTACTGCAGTCCCTCCCTTTCCAAATGGTGGACTCTGCACCGTTCAGAGAACTAATGGCTTATGCCGAGCGAGATGGAGAGGTCCAAGCCGTAATTTCTTTTCCAAAAAGGCAGTACCAGCACTTCATAAATATGTAGAACAGAAAGTGGGCCAGTCCTTGAGCTTATCGGTTTGTTCCAAGGTGCACAGCAGCGCGGACGTCTGGAGCTGTAACTATGGTCAGCGGCAGTACATGTCCTTTACGGCCCACTGGGTGAATATGCTTCCTGCCCAGGTACACCAACAACTTGGACAGGAGACGCCGCTTTCTCCTCCACGTTTTCAAACTGAGGCTCCTGCGCCAATGTCTGCCTCCTCCAACTCCACCACCACCATCATCTCAGCCTCCACAAGTACTGCTCCATCATACCACATGTGTAGGGCACAGCGGTGTCACGCAGTTCTACACCTGGCTTGCCTCGGCGAACAAAGTCACACAGGGGAGGAACTGCTCCGCGTCATGCAGCAAGAAATCGATGTGTGCTAACAGCAAATCGGAACCATGGTGATGGACAATGGGAGGAACATGGTGTCCGCGTTGCACCGAGGAGGGATGGTCCATGCGCCCTGCATGGCGCACGTGTTCAAGAGAAGCTGTCATGCCCGGCCAGTAGTGTGGCATCAGAGCGGGTGTTCAGTGCGGAAGGGGGCCATCGTTACCCGAAGGAGAACCCGCTTGTCCATGGGAAATGTGGAATGACTGACCTTTGTCAGGATGAATCAAGCGTGGATTGGCCAGGATTTCCACACACCAATGCCTTAGGCGTCAGATTACATCAGCCATGACGCCTCACCAAAACTTTGAGAAATGAGTCTGGATTCAAACTACCTGCCTCAGCCACTATTCTGATGCCGCCACCCGCCTGATGCCACACATCTGCTGACAGTTTCTCCATCTGCCACCACCCATCTTTACCAGGGACTGGTATTGCCACCCACCTCCACACTGTCATTGTGCCACTCTATGACCTCATGCTGCTGCTGCTGCTGTTGCTGGTTCCGTGACATCCACACTGGGTCATTGTGCCACTGTCTGACCTCATGCTGCTGCTGCTGTTGTTGCTCCTGCCATCACCTCCACACTCTGTCATTGTGCCACTCTGTGGCCTACTCCTGTTTTTGCCACCTCCAGAATGTCATTGTGCCACTGTCTGACCTCAAGCTGCTGCTGTGGCTGCTGCCGTGACCTCCACACTCTGTCACTGTGCCACTCTGTGGCCTACTACTGTTTTGCCACCTCCAGAATGTCATTGTGCCACTGTCTGACCTCATGCTGCTGCTGTTTTTGCCACCTCCAGAATGTCATTGTGCCACTGTCTGACCTCATGCTGTGGCTGCTGCCGTAACCTACACACTGTGACATTGTGCCACTCTGTGGCCTACTCCTGTTTTTGCCACCTCCAGAATGTCATTGTGCCACTCTCTGACCTCATGCTGCTGTGGCTGCTGCCATCACCTCCACACTCGGTCACTGATGTTGCCACCTGAGCCCTCAGCTTGTTTTTTTCCAGCTTTCGCTGCCATAACTTTATCAGGCTACATTCCCGCTTCAGTTTTTTGGTCAGTTTTGCCCTCTTAAGTGTCCAGGGAATTTTATAGTGAAGCGATTCTAATAGCGGCGGCAGTCATATGCGTGTCATATTAAAACACAACATTGTATGAAGACCAAACCAAGCTCCCTCTATATATGTAAGCATGGCACAACGTTCTACAGCACCCTACAAGCTCTGTGCAGCCTGGAAATAGCTGTATTTTAACGCGATTTTTCCCGAAGTAATTCGGACCGAAACTAATTTTGTCGGAAAATTCGGCGAAGTCGCCGACTCGAATTTTTGAGAAATTCGCCCATCTCTATTTATATGAGTCGTTGATCACTTTTTATTCCATTTTCTGAGCTGTGGGATGGGTATTTTTGATCCTTTTTGGGGCGATTGGCATTTTAAATGGGAAAAGGGTGGTGTACATGTCTTTTACTTTATTTTCTGTATCTGTGTTTTACTTTTTAAACTTTTTTTTACTTTTTCACATTTTTTTCACTTTTCCCCATAGAGGATTTGTATAAGCAATCTTTAGATCGCTGTTACAAGGCATACCAGTATAGGACAGAACTGCTGTATACTGGTCTCCATGGCAACTGTCAATCACCAATCATGCATTGCGGGCATGGTGACGTCATCATACAGCCCTGATGCTTTAGTAAAGCATCTGGGCTGTCAGGTAGGAAACCAGTGACTTACTGCGCCGATCGCAGGCAGGAGGAGCCCACTCCTCCTGCCTGCAACTTCGTTATCGCAACCATGATAGGTCGTGATAATAAAGGGTTAATCACCCGCAGCTGAAGCTCAGTCCGGCTGCGGGTGATGTGGCATGATGCCAGCAGTAACTTACCACTGGTTCCATGTCGCGATCATGTGGGGCTCGCTTGTAAGTCTGCATGTTCGCCAGGACATACCCATACGTCCATTTGCGGGAACACACTTCCTGCTAAGGCATTTGGGAACGTCCTATGTTGGGATGGGGTTAAATGCCTCTTTTTTTAACAACATATGGTGGCTTAGAAATTTTGTAGTAATTTTTCACATTTTCAAAAAAATATGCAAAATAGATTTTTTTAGACAAGGCTTTGAGGGGCTTGTATGTTAGATACCCCCATAAATGACTCCACCTACGAAAAAATACCCCTTAAAGTATTTTAAAAAATGTTTTCAATTAGTATCCATTATTCATTGGAACACGGTAGATGTAACCATGTAAATGAAACACAACATTGATTCCCCAGATTTTACAGTTTTCAGAGATATTCCATATGTGGTCCTAGTGCGCTATTTGGCTCAACCACAAGCTTGAGAGTAAGAGGAGCACCTACTGGACTTTTGGGTCTCATTTTCAATACAATTTTATATAGGCGTCATTTCTGGTTTGTGGACGCCCTAAACACCCCTAAAAAGACCCCATATTGGAAACTAAACCCCTTAAGGAATATATCCAGGGGTGCAGTGAGTATATCGACCCCACAGGTGTTTCACAAATTTTTTAGCGTTAGGCTGTGAAAATGAAAATCTTTTTTTTTTTCCAACAATCTCCAATTTTAGCTGAAAATGTTTAATTTTTACAAGGAATCCTGTAAACAAAGCACCCCAAATTTTCTTGAACAATTTCTAAGTCCGGCAATACCCTATATGTGGGTGTAAACTGCTGTTTGGGCACATGGCAGGGCGTACAAGGGAGGGAGCACTATTTGACTTCTGCAAGTTTTGGTGGGTGCCATGTCGTATTTGCAAAGCCCCCAAAGCACCAGAACAGGGGGAACCTTCTAGAAGTCACCACAATTTGGATTCAACACCCCTCATGCTTCTCACATAGGGGTGTATTGTGCATTTTGGGCGCACAGGTGTTCCATAGTTCTTTCAGCATTGGGCCATGAAAAAGGGAGGGGGACGTAGTTCCACCATTCTTTTTTTTGCTTTAATTTTACAGCATTCACTGTGTGGAATAAATGACAGGATAACTTTATGATGCGGGTTGGTACAATTGCAATGAACAAAATACATCAATCCTGGCAGTGTTTTTTATTTTTATTCTTTACAGCGGTTGCCGCGCGGTATAAATGACAAGCTAGCTTTACCCAGCAGGTCGATACGATTACAGTGATACTCGATTTGTATATTTTTTTTAATGTTTTACTGATGTTACACACAAAAAAAAACTTTTATACAAAAAAGAAAACATGTTTCTGCATTGCCATAGTCTTAGAGTCGTAACTTTTTATTTTTCTGTGTAAGGAGCTGTGTAGCAGCTTGTTTTTTGTGGGATGAGTTGACGTTTTTATTGGTATAATTTTTGGGGGAACAAGACTTTTTGATCTACTTCAAATCCATTTTTTGGAAGGCAGGGTGAAGAAAATACTGCAATCCTAGCAGTGTTTTTAATTTTAACAGCGCTCACCGTGCAGCATATGTGACAAGTTAGTTTTACTCTGTGGGTCGATACGTTTACAGAGATACCCAATTTATATATTTTATGTTGATGCGCTTTAAAGTGTTTTTTATTGTGTAAAACAATATTTATGCATCGCTATCTTCTGATAGCCATAACACTTTTATATTTCTGTATACAGAGCTGTGTAAGGACTTTTTTTTTGCGGGATGAACTGATATTTTAATTGGTACAGTTGAAACCAGAAGTTTACATACTCTATATAAAAAGACACATATGCATGTTTTTCTCACTATCTGAAATCAGAATAAACCTTCCCCGTTTTAGGTCAGTACGGTCGAAAACCAGGTGGAAGATCGAGCATGTTCTAAGTTTTTAGGAACGTCGGCGGTGTAAAAAACTGTCCAGCAGAAAATCGATTCAGTGTGGACTACTGCACAGATGGTGTATTAAAGTCTATGCAGTTGATTGTCAGTTTTCCGATGCTTTTCAAATCCGAAATCCATCTGAAAATCCCTGCCGTGTAGATGGGCCCTAATTACTTTTGTTTACTTTTAGAGCAGAGAGCTTCAGAGCTCCTAGATAAGATCTCTAACTCTCAGTGCAATTAGAAAAACTGTGATCATGGAGATGATAAGCTAATCACTGCTTTAGAACCACCCACCGCCTGACCAGGAAAAGACAGGAAACATTAATCTAAAACTGCTTGTGGTTCTGTGAAACAGCAGGATAAGACAACCTCTTTAGCGGCATATAGGTGGAATGTTAACCCTTTCCCACTACGTGGTCATAATAATATAGCTTTTTATTTTTTTCCTCCCCCCTTTCCAAGTGCCATAACCTTTTTTATTTTTCCATCTACATAGACATTTGAGAGCTTTTATTTTGCAGGACACAATGTACTTTCTAATGGTGTCATCCAATGTAAGACAAAATATACTGGAAAACCGAAAAAAAAAATTGTAAGTGGAGGGTATATTCTATCAACATGGGGCAAATAAATTTTTTCACATTTCCCTTCACTTAGAATTTTTTTGGGGGGTTTTCCAGTATATTCTAAGTGGAGGGAAATGTGAAAAAATTTACTTGCGCCATGTTTGCTTTTATGACATTTACTCTTCAGTATAAATACTCTGTATTCTTCAGGTAAACATGTTTCCACCGATACTAAAGACATAGGGTTTTTCATTATGTTTAAGAACAATATAAAAAAATCAAAACATTTCCTTTTAAATTTATATAAAAAAGACGATCGCGCTCTGTTCGCTGTATAAGGTGCCAATTTAATCACAAGCACTATTACAGCTGTGTTTTACACTGTTTTATACTATTTGCATGGGGGTTGCATATTTTGGAATTTGATTATTTGGGGACTGCTTGTGATTAAATTGGCACCTTATACAGCGAACAGAGCACGATCGTCTTTTTTATATATATATACACTTTTTATTTCTATTAGAGGATTGCAGCAGGAGATTTCCTCTGACGATCTTTGTGCAGCTTGTTCCATGAAACACCTGGCGCTTGTAGCTAAAGTAGTAGTTAGTTTTATTCATTTGCTATTATTTGAATTTGCGCGTCAGCATAATTTTCTGCAACCAATAACTTTTTTGTACTTTCACCTACTGACCTGAATGATGGTGCATTTTTTGCAGGCTGAAGTGTAGTTTTGATTGGTTTGATTGATTTTGGGATAGATGCGACTTTTTGATCACTTTTATTTCAAATTTTAGAAGATGTGAAATGACCAAAAAAAACACCACAATTTTTTTAATTTTGTTCATATGAGATAAATTATGTTATATTTTAATAGTTTGGACTTTTATTGGCACAAAGATACCACTTATGTGTAACTTTTTATTATTTTTTTTTTTTTGGTATTTGTAAAATGATAAAAGTGAGGTGATATGAACTTTTAATATTTTTTATTTTTTTATACTTTTAAAAATTATTTATTTATTTATTTAAATTTCTGTCCCTTTAGGGTACTTGACCATTGTTATTACACCCCTCTGCATTGTAAGAACAGTGTAAAAGGGTCTTTAAAGATGGCGGGTACATCACTTCCTGCCTGAATCACATAGTGGTAAATCGGGAGGCTTAGCAGCAAGGGAAGCATTCACAAGGCTTTCAGCCACCATGTTAACCAATTGGTGCCAAACGGAGTGAAAAGTGTTGCATGACACCATTTCTTATTCATTCAGAAGTCACAGCCATGATCGCTGCAGCATCTAAATGGTTAAACAGCAGGGAACAAAGCCGGCTCTATTCCCTGCTGTTACCGGCTGGTGTCAGTTGCAGTTACCAGCTGACACCAGTCTTCTATGTAGTGGGATTACTAAGTATTCATACTACATAGAACCTTGCCACCACTATGATGTCAAATGTCGGTAGGAGGTTAAAGGGGTGCTTCTATCTCACACGCTAATAGCATATTGATAAAAGTGGGACACAAACCCCTAAAAATCCCATTTAGAAATGTTGGTCACGCTTGCACAACTCTCCATACTGTTCTATGTGAGTTCCCAGTACAGGGGAGTGGTGGGTTTTGCTGTACTCAGAAGTCCCAAAGAACAGAGACTTTGGGGGGTGTGGGGCCCTCTCCTCTTAATATGCTAGCTGATAGTGACAGCTCACCTCTTTCACCTCCCTGCATAGGTCACAGAGCATGCCCACAATGCTCTCCTATTGAAATCAATGAGTCATCTCCTGTTCAAAGATCCAATAGTCTATGGGGCTGCTGAAAAGCATCTCTATAATTACTGCAAATAGTATCTAATGTTTACCCCCCTAATCATGTGTGGAAAAGAGAATAAAAAATGTTGCAAGCAGAAAATGAAAACAGTTAAAAATAAAAGAATATTTGTGTAATGACTTTGGCTGTTCAGGCCTCGGCACCGTCCTCTAACCGTAGAGTATGGCAGAGGCTGCGCTTTTGGCCATGATTCTGTGCCTGAAATGTATGTTTTCTTTATACTAGTCTGAATGATTGACAGGTTCTCCCCCACACCCACCTGGTTACTCCTGCTAGCCCTAGTGCTGGGCTACAGATAGTTTTTGATTATAGAGGTAATCTCTGTTGTCTGGATGCAGAATGGCCAGTCTCATCATGCCCTGGTCCAGGACCTTGACATCCCATAAGATGACCACTTGTACTCTTGGACATCGCTTGCAATAATCTCTTGTAGCTTGAGCTGGCATTGCATATGGGATTATATTTCCTGGATTTCTGGCCACTATTGCTGTCTTCTTGACCTCTGTCTTTGCCTGACGTTTTTGTATTTTTTTTCGTATCTCCGATTAGACCTATATCATTCTGACTATTCCTTTGTGTTTGTTTGTCTATTTCTGCGTCTTTCTTGCCTATTGAAAGGAACGCCACCAAGTTGTCACCACCCACCTAGGGTCGGGTCGGCAAGTAGGCTGGGTCAGTTTTGGTGGGCTTAGAGCTAGGGCTCACCCTGTCTTTCCCTGTCTTTCTTTCCAGGTCCCGGGTTCTCTTACAATTTGTCAGTTCTTAAAAGAGTTGTCCACTTTGTCTTTTTTCATTGATTTTTAGAGTCCTGGTGGGCTTGGAATATTAAAAAAAATACAAATTTTTAATTGCACCTCAGATCCAGTGCTGCACTGTCTTCGCTCTCCATTGGTCTTCTGTTTTCTACCAGTCTACATCCAAATGGGATGTCTCCTGCCAGTGCTCAATGTTCCCTTTTGGAGCTGTTCACCTCTGAAAAGTGACCTTGGGCCATGTCACATGGCAACTGCATTGGTGGAATCCTGTTTGGAAGAAGAATGTAAGAAAGCAGAAGAAGAAGCCTACAAGATCTCTCAAAAAACAATTACAAAAATACAAACGGGACAGCCTCTTTAATTCGTAAGAATTAAAGATAGTGAGTAAAATATTTGTACACATTTCCTAGATACTTTGTAGATTAGGGGATTTTCACACACTTTTAATGTTACACTTGGATACATTTTGGAATAGAAATGTAGACCATGATAAAGTTACACAAACATGTGCATTTCTATGTAAATGTCACTGATATTTAAATGTAAACGTGTCATACATTGAATACGTTTACATTCATTTATGTACTTTGAAAACGTAGACGTTTTTAAAATGTTTATACTTTTTCAATAAAATCACATGATGCAAATAACAAAAATTTAAAACACGTGTTAAATGTATGCAAATGTATACATTTACGTTTGAATATGTCAGGCATAGATTTCAATATTAAAAAAAAAAAACATATGCAAATGTATGCGTTTTTTGCTGGACACAGTAGAGTGGTAGACTACGCTTTTGTATGAGTCTCAAAAACAGTATCCAAATTCAAGCTATATCAAATGGAGTAAAAACTATGCACTTATGACCATACGTTTCTACCATTGTACTCAATGAATACAACAAGCGATGCGTTCGGATACTGTCTTGTACTATCCAAACATATACATTTAATGTGTCTGCAAAACGGAGGGAAAGAGGTATGCATTCACCTTCCTATCAGACCTATAAACAAGTGTCCAGGAAAATAACGCATGCGCACAACTTGCCTCATTATTCAGAACTATCTGACCGAAAAATTGGTCATGTTAACTAAGGCAACCAATCACAGTGCAGCTTTCATTTTACCACAAAAGTTTAAAAAATGTAAGCTGAGTTATGATTGGTTCTCTAAATTTTAGGCCTAGTTGTGTTTCGTGCTGCGGCCATCTTGCTAACGGGAAGGGCAGAGTTGTTAACCCCTTCCTGATGGACGGTCATAATAATATGGCTCTAAAATTGTTTCCTCCTCGCCTTCTGAAAGCCATAACTTTTTTATTTTTCCACCTACATAGACACAAGGGCTTTCATTTTGTGATAAGATGTACTTTTTAATGGTGTTTATTCATATTACTAATAGCATATACTGGAAAGGGAAAAAAATTCTAAGTGGGGCAAAATTTGAAAAAAAAACGTACGTGTAGATTGTTTCCAGAAGTTTTTTTTTTTACGGAGTTCATTCTTCGGTAGAAATGATATGTTTTCTGTATTCTACAGGTTGATCCACATCTGGCAATACCAAACACGTTAAGGGTTTCCCTTATGTTTTTGGCTCTAGCCATATAAAGAAAAAATTCCAAAGATTTTCATATTTTTATTTCGCACTAACGTGTCATTTTCTGAGAACAAATAACTTTGTACCTAACTACCTAGCGAAGGCAGTTTGAGAGACAGATTGCAACTTTATTAAACATAGATCACTTTATTCCAATTTTTTTAAGGTGAGCATGTGACAATCTCGCGAACAAAAGTTGTAATGAAACAACGCGATGTTTTTATCAGCTGAGCGAAAAATCACGAATCAGCGGCAAATGGTCGATTTTACTCTTAATCGGTTGACAAATATTCTCCAGATCATTCATAGACTCTATAATGTTAAATCCTTGTCATCAACTATTACGCTTATATCCCGCAGAGCCGTGTTTTTTTCGAGCGAGCTGGACGCAACCCTTTCCTGTAACTTTTGGCGCCAGCAAATGAGATTACAGAATAGAGCACGGTGAGATGTGTGTGCAGTCAGACTGGGATGTGAAGAGTGAGTGCGATTGGCTGGAAAAATCACATATCCATTCGTTTTTTACATAGAACAAGCGTTTTCTGTTTATCAACGCCTCATGTCTCTCAGCGTCTGCATAGGATAGGACCTTGCGCTCTGCCTGTGGCCAAACAGCTTCAGCGAAATTATTCTATTATCTTATTTCTGCACAGAAGAAACCTCTACTTGTAGCTGTGATCCTTTCCAATTTAGTTAGATTATGGATTTATGAACATTTTATATTAGTTTAGCTAGAGAATTTTAAAAGCAGAATCTACCGTGTCTGTAAAAATCACGTCTGGTGGGAGCGGGAGGGGGGGGGGAGGCCGGCGGGCGCGAACACAGACAAGCTCTATATAAAACAATCTAAAAAGAACCACCTGGATAAAGTTCACCAAGACTTAGTCGTAGACATTGGCGTATTGGATATTTCTTATATTAACAGTTTGATGCTATTGAAATATTTGACCTGTATATTGGGCAGGCTGAACTTATAATTGATAACATGCATTTTCTAGTAACTGCAGGTCTCTTGTTACTGCAAAACTCCCACTTTTATTATCATATACCTTTCAGATAGGTGTTCAATTTTACCCATTACAACCTGAGACTGTGATATATCCACCTTGCACTTAAATTACAAACCATCAATCTTTGTACCGACCACACAGTTGTTTGTTGCCGAAGAAAATAAAAAAGGTCGTTAACGTACGAAATACTTCACATTTTCTGTTTATTTTTGACTTTGCGCACCCACACTGTTCATTGACTAGCAGCATTCTCCTACGTAAAGTCTTAAAACAGCAATTCTATATTCACCCACAGTGAATTGAAAGGTGCCAAAAAATACCGTTTATTATATCAAAACATACACTACTGTTTTTTGACTTGTGCGCACCCAGCACTGATCCTTGAACAGCATCTAGCAGCATCTACGTAAAACCTTAAAACTAGCAATACTAATTTTCCCCATCAGGTTGAATTGAAAGTGCTAAAAAAATACCGTTTATTATATCAAAACTATGAAGTTACGTGTTTTTTGACTTTTGCGCACCCAGCACTGTCTCATTGTGAAGCAACTGCATCTGACGTAAATCATAAAACAGCTTAATTCTATACTTCACCACAGTGAACTTGAAGAGGTGCAATAAGATACCGTTTTATTATATCATAACATCTCAAACAACCAGACGTGTTTTTTTGCGTTTGCCCATACCAGATTGTTGATAGCAACACCTTGACATCTTTAAGTTTGAAACATCCAGCTATTTTTTTGAGATAGAGGTATTTGAGAGAATCCTGTAGATTTGCGCCGTCCTTTACTAATAATGAGTCTTCTTCCAAACTATTCCATACCTTCTCAAATTTTTATTATCTTTCTCTAGAACATGGAAAAAATGCAAGGTGTAAGCAGCAAAGAGGTGGGTAAGCACATGAGTAAAGAGGTACGAGAGAAGTGCTCCTTCCAGTGCTGGCGACAACACGCATGCCAGCGGATCGCAAGTTGCAGGAACCGTCAGGGGCCTGTCATACTTGCTGGGTCCACGATGGCCCTGATGAATCTAAGTAACGAACACGTCCCCAAATCTGTCACTTCGTGTTTAATGCAACCTGCATCAAGCAGTATTCACCTCCTCGTCCTCGCAGTCAACGTCCACAAATGTCGTCACAGCATCAACAGCATCCTGAGTCCACCATGAGCAGCCCAAATGTCAACACTCGTGTACCCACGCGCGCGAGAGTCGAGCGCATCCCTTTCTTCTGAATACCTCTCTGCGAGATGACAAACTGTCGGTTGGGTCAGAAGCATTTAAAAGCGATCAAGAGGCCAAAAAAGGAATGATTTTACCACTGCTCTGACGCCCCAGTTAACTGAGCCATTCAGAGAGGAGTGAAGAAGGACGTCAACCTCGCACACAATCCCGGTGCGGTCGGCAACGCTTGCAGTGGCCCCTTGCTAGTAGACCCGCAGCATCTGGATGCAGAAATCAGACGACCAAAGGCACCTGTGTTGATGATATGATGATGACACATTGCTGTCCATCCTGGTCTTTATCCGCAAAATTTGAGCTTGCGAGCGTCTATCATCAGTGGAACGAAGAGGAGACGATGGGATAGTGTCCAATCACCAGGGACCCGCCACCAGGCCACAAAAAGGAGAGGGCGGGTCAGCAGAAGTGCTGATATGATTCCCACAGCCACGCGTCAGACGCAAACCCCTCTCCTCGCGATATCTCCGACAAAAAGGTCCAGGAACCTCTCAAGCAAGCCTGCCTTCTGCTTTGCGCATAGCCTCTATTCACCAGCGATGTCATCATGCCGACTTTGCGTAAACCGCATAAGAAAGAGCAAAGAACCTTTAGGTGCTGTTAACCACCACCAACATTGTCTCGATCACATGCATCATGCAGAGTTGAAATGGAGGAACACTTGGCCAAAAAGGCAGACCGACGCCGGGCCGTCCAACCACTGTCACAAACTCTGTCTCCGCCTCCTCCGCCACCACCACATCGTTCTACTCATTCTGCCCATGTCTCTCAGAGTCATGATCAGGGATCAGCCTCCGCTCAGCCTCCACCGTCACCCGAGTAACACCACCACCGACAGAGACCCCAATCCTACCCTTCCTCCTCCGCCAGTTTGATGACCCTGCAAGTCCGTACAGACCCAGTCCTAGCAGCCAGCCCTTCTTCCTTCCAGGATTTGGAGCCAGAGAAAAAAATTAATCAAAAAACGCCAAACCATACCCCAAAGCCAAAAGCCTGAATGTCGGCATTCGCCCGGCGCTTTTGGCGCCTTGGAAATTGTCTTTTCCCGTCTGGTGGACACAGAATGGTTACCGCCACATATGGCCACATCTTCGCCCCAATACCAAATGCCGAGAGCCGGCATTTCTTCTTGCCAGAAAAGCCGAGTCCTGCCCTGGCCACCACGTGTCATCTAAAATTTCAAGCGCGCAGAATCTACATCTGTGTCCCGGAAAAGTCCATCACACACCGACAATTGAGCTATAAGACACACGGCCAAGGCAGCTATATCTCTAGTGATCAGCTCCTACTGTGGGAGAGCTGTTGGATGTCACTGGTGGTGACGTGGCGCTCTCAGGCTCGGCGCATGCTCTTGAAAACCGCAGGGTTGGTGCCCGTGGCTACTTACCCCCCAAAGTTCTCTGGTGGGCATCATTGCCCAGATAACACCAGGCCCGTGTTAAAATTAATCTGCTTGAGAAACCGTCACCAGCACAACAGTCAGGAGCTGTGGTACCTCTACACAGACGAACCCAGCGCGGCTGGGTGACAAGAACCGTTGTGCCATGCTCAAGTGTGTCGTATGACGAAAACGGGCGAAAGTCTTCTGGCCGCCCTAAAGATCGGAGCTGGAGCACATCCCTTGCCTGCACATGTCAATGATCAGTGTCGGACCAGATAATTTCGAAAGAGCTACCCGTCTTGGAGTTGCCTGCTGAAGAAGGCGGAGTCTGATTCGGGAACTTTCGCCGGTCGCACCCGGAGTCAGACAGAATGGCTGCGTTGCAGCGTCAGCTACGGAATTCCAAGGATAATAAATATTGTTGTCGTGCATAAAGAAGGAAATTTACAAACACCCACCTTATCCTCGTTTGGGGGCACAAGAAATGCATTTACGAACAGTACGTATGTAAAAAGGGAAGGATTAAATACACGGGATAGGACCCTCGTGTTTGAACCACCGAGATGGAGGCCAGGTAAAAAGAGCTCTCACCATCCTTGCCAGTTTGAAGAAGCCACCAAAATGGTCAGGCGGACAATGCCCTTGTCAGCATGAGCATTTTGGTGATCTTATTATCTGGAACGATCGTTGGACACCTCTGAAACAACAGGTCCGCCAGCGACGGAGGAGGAGACGGACACAATGTGAACGGAGCCTTTCTCTTCCGTCAAATCCACAAGGCACCGACAGTTTCAACTTTTTCATCGTCTTCATTAGGGCATGGATTCGGGGTCCAGAGCTAATGGCCAATGGCGCATCAGCTCTCTGGGTGCAGCATCTCAGGCAAGCCAGGGCTGTGGGGAAGCTGTGCCGGAGGCAGCGGAGGAGAGGAGAAGAGGAGAGGAGGTATTCCTTAGACAACCGATGTTTTACCGACTTCCTGGCCTTGGAAAGAGGTGGCACGAAATTGAGTGCGAGGATGAGATATGAGCGAAATCATTTTGCTAGTGCACCTCACCCAAGGCTTGGGAATCAAGGCTCCAATCTCTCACATGATGCTTGGAATGCTCCCATTCCCCAACATGAACCTCGCATTAAGGCCATCAAAATGAACGCGAGCAACAGTGTACTGGGTGTCCACCCTCCTGTGATCCCCGGTATCCAAAACAAAAATCAGCACTTTGCGCTTCTCCACCCACCCAAATAGCGAGTAAAAATGGCAGGAAATGGAGACCCGTGCTGATTGATCAACTGAACATCTGTTTGCGTCTGCTTCACTTCCCCCAAATGTCACAGGGAACACATCACGGACGTAAACAGCAAGTAGAGGTGCCAAGAAGGCGTAGCGCAGTCAGCAGCAAGGTTGCAGAAGCCTAATGTGTGAAACTCTGGCAAATCTTTGTTTAACCACCGTCACCAACTCATGCAATGCAGGGCACACATACCAACACACAGAGATCACTTAAGATCAGGTGCACGACTATACTGCGTCTCAACACCGATGTTTTATGCATGTGTTCTGGACCCAATTAGACTCTGGGTATCCAAAATGGACGAATTGCCCTATCTGGCTCGTCACGCCATAGAGTGTTGTCCTCCCACAGCCAGCGTCATATCTGAGCGACCTTCAGCACAGCTGAGGAGTCATTACAGACAAACCGCATCCTCTTTCCACAATAATGGGGATCGTTTGACTTACATCAAGATGAATCAGCATGATCTCTGATATATGTTAGTGTGCCCCAATAGCCGAGTACACCGATTAGTTGCCACGTCTACTTCACATTCCTCTCATAACAGAAATGGTCCTCTTGTAAAACTTTTTTTTAAAATGATCATTTCTTACAGCAATTTTTATTCTCTTTTCCCAACAGACCATTTTGCTGGTTTTGCTGTGAGGAGACTGTAAAAGACAGCAAGGTTCATGACAACACCGAATCCATTTAACTCACTTATCTAAGAAGTTTTTCGCTTTGTCAATGGTTTTGAGGTCAGTTGCTGTGAGAACACAATAATCATGGTCCTTTGAACAGAAATGTGGCTTCTAAGTGGCATTTCTCACCTTCCCCCCCCCCCACAATTTTTAATATGGCTGAGAAGTCATATATATAATTTTTATTGGTCATGTTTTGCTGTGAGATACAGCAATAATTAGGTCTTGTGTAACAGAAAATGTGGCATCTAAGTGGCATTTCTCCCTCATCAATTTTTAACAGTGGCTGATAAGATCAATTTTTATAATTTTTTGGTCATGCTGCTTGAAATGCAGCAATACTACCAGGTCCTATATAAAAAAATGTTGTATTAACAGACATTTGTTCATTCACAATTGACCAAAGAGGCTCAGGGTCATGCTTTGAATTGGGGCATTTTGCTGTGACAAGCAGTATACTACATGTTCCTTTTCCTAAAAAATGTAGAGAGAGCTAACCGACATTTGTTCTTCACAATTCTCAAAGTTGCGTCAAGGTGATGGTGCTGTCATAAACGAGGAATAGTTAGGTACACTGTTTAATGGACACAAAATTGCAAAAAGACTTGTTTTTGCAAATCTTTAACATACTTTCAATCCCTGTATTGAGACAACCCATTTAATACAATGAAAAAAAGAGAAACAAAACATGGTGGGATACATCCTATTTTAAAAATGTGTTTTTCTAGAATAAAAGTACTCAAAAAAAACCATGCATGATCAAAATAGCTGTAAAAAAATTCCTCTGCATTGTACAAGTGGAGTAACAGAAAACTTGACCAGGATGTAGGTTAATCAGAGGACAGTGCAAGTTGGAGCACGGACAGAGTAACAAAGTACAGAGAACCGCTTTCCTCCAGCATCGTTGAATAAAATGAGAAAAGAATGCCAAGATAAAGGCACCTGGGTTATCCAGAGCGTTAACCACCATTATTCCAAGTGAAGCTCAATTGTCCACACTCATACGAGGTGCAAACGCTGACCCAGGTACTGACTGTGGTACGAGGAAGGCTTGAGTTCTCACCTTCCGCATTCCGCACTCTGGCTTCAGCACGACATTTTCGTTGCTGCAGCGTCATCAGTATTTTAACCTGCTTGTAATAGATACGGACACCGCCACCTGGGCTTCACCGCACCCATCCTGTAACACCGCCCTTGGGTCAAGCTGTGGCCCAGGACAGTATAGTCCAATGTCCAGTTCAACTAAAATGTGTTGAAAGAACGCCTTTTTCCGCACTTTTTAATGTGGGGGTCATCCAGGTTTGGGGCTCATGCTGTGTCCCAGGACAAGGTATAGTCAATGTCCACGTGAAATTAAAATGGTGGTTGAAAAAGAACTCTTTTTTCCGCACTTTTTTAAATGTGGGGGTCAAGCAGGTTTGGGGTCTCATGCTGTGGCCCATACTGTATAGAGTCAATGTCCAGTTCAGACTAAAATGGTGGTTTGAAAGACCTCCTATTTCCGGGGGGGGTCCCGGGGGGGCAAACCGTGGGGGGCACTTTTTAAATGTGGGGGTCATGCATGTTTGGGCTCATGCTGTGGCCCGGACAGGTTTATAAGTCATGTCCAGTGAAACTAAAAGTGAGTCTGAAAGACTCCATTTTCCGGCACTTTAAATGTGGTGGTCATGCAGGTTGGGGCTCATGCTGTGGCCCAGAAGGTATAGTCAATGTCCAGTGAAACTAAAATGGTGGTTGAAAGACTCCTTTTTCCGCCTTTTTAAATGGGGGGTCATGCAGGTTTGGGTTGCCTCATGCTGTGGCCCAGGACAGTGTAATAGTCAATGTCCAGTGAAACTAAAATTGGTGGTTGAAAGACTCCTTATTTCAGCACTTTTTAAATGTGATGTGGGGTCCATGGCATGTTTGGGCTCATCGCTGTGGACCCAGGACAGTTATAGTCCAATGTCCACATGAAACTAAAATGTGTATGAAAAGACCTCCTTTTATGCGGCACTTTTTTTAAAATGTGGGGGGTCATGCAGGTTTGGGGCCTACATCTGCGTTCCAGGACAGGGATATTCAATGTCCAGTTCAAGTACATATGTTCAAATCAACTGCCTTCTGGCACTTTTAATTTGTGGTGATGCAGGTTTTAAGGGTCCAGGCGTGGTACAAGACAGGATAGTAAATGGTCTGTGACTTTTTTTTTCCTGTGACTTTTATTACCTGAAGGTGTGTTGCCTAAGATGTACACGTATCCATTTTGACTGTTGTGGAAGTTAATTTCAGCTTCTCACCAGCTTGTATGGGTGTAAAATGAAGGTGTTGTTGCTCTCGTCTCCATAGACTTAAAGTCATCGCGCATAAATCGATGGCTCACTATCCGAAAAACCTATCGATAGCGACCCGACTATCGATAATCGACTCTCGAAAGCCAACGCAATCGCACAACACTAGAAATGACCCAAAAAAATGAAATTTTGGCGTTTGGAATTTTTTTTTCTTCTACGGTGTTCAGCGTATGGGATAAATGTGCAGTACCGTTTTTCATTCATTTAGACGCCGTGGCCATCTTTGCCGCAGCGTCTATGGTGGTTTGAACAGCTCGGCAAGTGGCGGCACCAACTCGCGCTGTAACCACTGGGTGTTAGCTGCAATTAGTCGCTAACACCCTGCGGCTGTGTAGGTGGATCGCACTGTAATCCTGCTCAAAAGCGCTACGGCGCTCATGAAGTAATCAAACGTCATAGGTCGGTAAGGGGTTAAAGGAGAAGATCTTTTCTTCAGTTTGAATAAATATTGCAGAATATATTGTCACATTTTCAGGCGGATAACTCAGGTGTGGAACCACTGGAATGTGGAGTATAAGGAGCCCCTGTATTCACCAGAGCTTGATGCAAGGTGGGATGGACTTGGCTGTGGGGGACTCCCAAGTCGCTACCCCTGATGTGACAGCTGAAGTGCCAGGCATAGAACTGTGGGAGCAGGCAGAGGTGGTATGCCCAAACAGGTGTAACTGATGGTGGGCAGCAGACAGGCATGGTGACTGGTGTGGCAGCACAGGTATACAGGAGCCAGGCTGTAGCAAGTCAATGTAACCAGACAGCAACATTGAGGTCAAGATCAATGAAGGAACATCAACAAACTGACCCAGAGCACAGGCAGGAAGTTCCTTAAGTACCCGGTGGTACAGATGTAGCAGAACTAAAAAGAACAGATAATGCACCGTGATATCACAGCACAGAGTGTTATCTCTACTTTCTCAATGCTTTTCAATGGCCTTTGTTTACAGATGAGAGCAGATAACACAAAATGCCGTGATTTCACGGTCAAGCTAGACTCTGCTACATCTGTAGTCTGTCACTGGACAGGTAATTAAACCTCAGAGAGCCCTATGGAAGGTGTATGCGCACGCCGGACACAGAAAGGAGACAGGAGCGGAGCAGGAGCGTGGGCAGGTGAGTAAACGCTGACGGGGGAGTTATAGTGGGGGACACCGCACAAGAACAACCATGGTCCTAAGCACCGACCGCAGCGTGCATTGTGACAGATATTATATTAAGCTGCATATATCCTTTATTATATAATTTTCCCCAAAAAAATCAAAAGAATGCTAGAGATCGTATAGAATGCTTAAGGCTTTCTACACAAATCGTTTGTTTTTATTTCTGTCTTGTTCTATTTAAAAAATGTGTGATGTGTAGGAAGGAAGAGATGGTTTCCTTAAAGGGTTTTTCCTTTTTTAAAGCCTATTTTGTTGGTATGGTTTCCCCCCCAAAATAATCAGAACAGAGATTCCTGCTGTGATGGTAAAGTATTCTTTGGGAGGACTCAACAATATGAAATTAATCTCCCTGCAGCAACACCGCAGGGAAATAGAGCATTAAAAGATGTCCAGTGGGCCCAACATAACAAGGGGCACCCTATGAAGATGCTCTCTGCTCTGGCTTATATATGGTGGTCTTACAATACCCAAAATGGATCACAATGGGTGTTGTAACCCAGTCAGCTCTTTTAGTAACACATCAAATAGGTTTTCCATTTGAAGGGCTAGACCATCTTTATTTACATGATTTTAAATTGGCCTCTGCTCTTTTTCAAAGCCCTTTTCACATCTTTATTCTTAAGGCTGTAGATAATTGGATTGAGCAGTGGGACGGCGGCCGTGTTAAACAGAGCAAAAAGTTTCTTAAATTCCAAGGTGCTACTTAGGTTCGGGGTCAGATATTGTCCAAAGAGTGTTATGTAGAGTAACAGGACCACCGTGAGGTGTGAGGAACACGTGTAGAAGGCCTTCAGTCTCCCAGAGCTGGAACATATCCTCAGTATGGTATGTATTATAAATATGTAAGATACAAGTGTTAGAAGAAATGGCGTCAGTATCATGGGAAATATTCCTTCTATCAAGAAGAGCATTTCGAGAAAAGTGGTGTCTTCACAAGAAATTCTCATCACGGGGACTATGTCACAGAAGAAGTGGTTGATCTCAATGGAGTAATAACAAGAGAAACTATAAACTATTCCAACAGGAGGAAGAATCTGCAAAAATCCCAAGATCCAACAAGCAGCAGCCAATACTCCACATGTTCTAGCATTCATAACCAGGTGATATTGTAGAGGATTACAGATGGCCACATAGCGGTCATAACTCATGGCTGTCATTGTTAACACCTCAAGACTTCCTAAAGTACCAAACATGTACATCTGAGCCATACAAGCAAAAAAGGAAACCCTTTTATCACCAGAGATGAAATTTGTAAGGATCTTATGCAAATTAACCGTAGAACAACAGATGTCTACTATGGACAAGTGCCCAAGAAGAAGTACATGGGAGTGTGGAGGTGAGGAGCCCGACAAGCAATGAGAATGGTCAAGTTACCAGATACAGTGATGAGATAGATCAGGAGAACCAGAAGGAAGATTGGAAGCTGCAGGTGTGGGTCATCTGATATCCCCTTAATGATGAAATATCTGATGGATGTCTGGTTTGTTGCCATTGTGGTCATGTATCTAAATAGTTTAATATTACATTGTAAGTGTACATAAAAAAGAACTTACACATTTACACATACATACATCTTTTCTTCTTTATAGGTCTACCACAAGGCCCTCAATTAACCCAACAGTGAATTGCCTAAAGGCTCCATGACGCACAATTGTGCCAGGAAAAGCACAGAAGATCAACAGCAGCAGCAAAAACTGTATAAGACAATTGGGTATCCCCTGTGAAGGCCACGTTCATAAAAGTCTTGTAAGGGGTGATTCCACCTAGCATTCTAATTGTGAACAGGCCACCAGAAGTGTTTGCTTCAGAACAAAGATTAGATCTCTTGTGCATCACTCTCCGTTCTGTTCTATGGGAATTCCCAGTGAGCAATGTGTTTGGCTGTTCTCAAAACACCCATAGAACAAAATGGTGAGTTTTGTTCAAGCGTGACTGCGTCTCCATTCTGAAGCAAATACTTTCTGGGACCCGATCCCAAAATAGGTGCATGTCCAACCTCTAATACCACAAGCCACTGCTAGAGTAGAGAGAGGTGTTTGGTGGCCTACAGTAGTACAGCTTGGGAGAAACAGCAGGAGATAAGAACTTCTGAAGCAAAATCAGAACAGCAATGTATTTGGTAATAATCTATATATCTTTGTCTACATGTTGAAAGCTAATCAGTGAGATGGAAATACTCCTTTAAAGGGGTTGTCTCACTACATTGATTCATCTTACCTCAGTCTTGTTTTCTTGGTTTCATTTTGAATTCAGGGGTATGTTTACTGGCTTCTACTAGGCTGCAGTAGAAGCCAGGTCTGTAACTGTAGTGACTACTACTGACAGCCTATGAGGATAGATCAAACAGGTCTGTAGCTATAGTGACCTGTGGAGCTGATGCAGCCCATACAAGAGGGGATATCTAGGAATAGGTAGGACACTGTTAATGGACATATATTGCAAAGTGACTTGTTTTTGCAAGATCTTTAACATAAAAAGCAATCCCTGTAGTGAGATAACCCCTTTAACTCTATGCCCATGTTGGTGATTTTAAGCTCTGTATCAGAAAAATAGAGCTCCAAACGCTGCAAAGGTGATTATATGAAATTAGTCAGAGAAGAATTTGGAACCTATTAAGATTAGAAAATAATCATGTTATAGGTGTTATCCATCTTACCTTTTTTAACTTTCATTATGTGGCTAGGAGAAAATGAAAAAAATAATACTTCGGAACTTCAGCGAACTTCAGTTTATTCCAGCGATGCGGCCAAACGGAATCATCACCACTGCAGCCAATCGGAGGCTTGAATTGAACGATGATATTGGGCAGGACACAGCCAGAGGTGAGGTTCCATTTGGCCCTACAAAAAAATAGCAGACAGGTGGAGAGGACCAGGAGACACATTTCTGGAACCAACATAAGTTCAGAGGTCAGCATTGTTTTTCTTCGTTTTCAACTAGCTTCAGCTCTACTCAAAGGCAAAAAAGAATAATCAGACATCCCCATTCAAAAGCGACACTAAGTTTGGAGAGGGCTGTGGGCATCTACAGTATTGAAGTGATGGCACCCTGACTAGTGTACATGCCCAGCAGATAAATCTATTGGGCATGCGTGCTAGTCAGGAGGCCGGTGCTCCTATAATATGTGGTGGTAAGGAATGAGAAGTGGAACTTCATCACTTACAGCCATAAACATAATACAAAAAATATACACAGGCAGCACTTCAAAAAGGATGCAATTTATTGACCCAACAGCAGCAACGTTTCAGCCCTAAACAGGGCTGAGGGCGTGCACTCTACTGTTAAAGTATCATATTTTGCTGCTGGAAGCTTCATTGTTGTTAAAAACATAATATAGTCAACAATGTAACTACACATATCAATTCAAATAAAGTGTATTTATAATGTTTTTACTATAATTAGATTAATTTAAAAAAGAGAAAAATGACCTGGACAACCACCTTTTTTAACTTTGAGTATGGTGCTGAGGTTGAGTGAAAACCAGAAAAAACAATACTCCCCTCTGAACATATGTTCATTCCAGCCATGTGTCTCCTGGTCCTCTCCTTGTCTATCTGCTGTTGTTTTCTAGGGTCGAACGGAACATCATCACTTACAGCCCTCAACATAATATTGTAAATAATTTAACAACACATACTGTAAAGCACATATAAACTAAAACAAAGTGTAGTTATATTGATTACAACATAATTAGTGGAATTAAATTCTTTAAAAAATGACCCGGACAATGCCTTTAAGAGTAGACTTTCACTTTAATTTAATAAAAAAAGATGTCATTAGTTTCTTCACTTATGTGTAGAAAAAAAAACAAAATGAAAACTTTTCAATCGTTTCTGAAAAAAATATTTGTGTCTCGTGTTTTCCCCTTTAATTGAATCGGCAGCGACATTTTTTTGGGACTAACAAATTTTATAGCAACAGCAATAACCTACATGATACAGTAAGGAGTAAACCATGTTCTCTACTTACATCGGTCTAGTCTGCTTTTCTATTATACTACGAAAATAGTGATACTCGAAGTTATCTGCCGCCCCGGCTCCCATCTGTAGTCACAGACACTGATCATACATAGCCCAGTTGCTAATAAATATCTCGCCTGTACATATAGCATTTTCTATCTGATAATTAATCCCAGTAGTTACTCCTGAGTGATCTCACGTGAAATCCTTAATTGACAATTAGAGGAAAGCTAGATATAATTTTAGATAAACTTTTGTCTCCCATAATAAACACTCAGGTATCTATTCTCTTGGGTGTGTAACACTGCAGCGGAGGAAACCAACTGTAAATTATTATTAAAGGGAATATCCACTGTTTTGTTGTCTTAGGTTCATTTGGTTTAACTTTTTCTGCCAACTGATTCTGAAAAAAAGTTTTAAGTAGGTTCAGGTGGGTTTCTGATAATGAGGCCTTAAGGCTGGGTTCTCACATTGCAGTTAAAAAACGCAACAGGAACACAAGCGATTAAAAATGCATTCCTTTTTGAAATTAATATCTCTCCAGAAGTGCAGTAGGGTAGGAAGATATAGAAAATGAAAATATTCCCAAAAAATAACTTTTATTTTGATCTTCCTAAAAAACATAAGTACAATAACATATCATACACATAAACTGATAGAGACAGATCCCATCAAGAAGGTTGATTATTTACCAAAATTAGGGGAAAGTCCTATGGGACTGGGGTAATTATTAGTGTAGAGCGATTCAACTGAGAAAAGTTAAAATCAAGTCGATTTTTACGTTTTTCTCGATCCGATTTTTTCGGAAAAATCGGGTAAAAAATCACGATCGAGACTTGTGATTGCGCCATTTTCGCTGACTTTAAGCTGGTTCCTGGCGGCCAGCCAATCAGTGCAGAGCACAGAGGGAGGTCAAAAACATCACCACTGAGGGTGTAGGAATCTCATTGACTGCTAAAATCACATGACCCTGTTCTATGTTTTACACTGTATTTCCTTTTGAACGCCATTTCGACCTTACTCTCTGTACTGAACACACTGCTACCTCTGTGTGCTTGTTTGTCAGCAGGCAATTTTATAGCGAATTTACACTGGAAAAGCTGCTAGTTAGATTAGTCAGGAGAGGGGGGGCAGCAAGATTTAATTGCCCAAAAGTTTATTGATCCTGTTTTGGAGGGGAGAGCTTGTGCACAAGACACCGTTAGGAAATCTGCTCTCAAAAGAAATCGCTTTAATATACTGGTTTGTTGCAGAGAATTTGATTCCGTGCCCAAAAGTTCCTTGCTGCAGTTTTGGGGGGACAGCCGTTGTACAAGACACTGTTAGGAAATCTGCTCTCAAAAAAAAATCGCTTTGATATATTGGTTTCTTGCAGAAAATTTGATTCCATGCCCAAAAGTTCTTTGCTGCAGTTTTGGGGGGACAGCCGGTGTACAAGACACTTTTAGGAAATCAGCTGTCAAAATAAATCTCTTTGATATACTGGTTTCTTGCTGTAAACCTCATTCCATGCCCAAAAGTTCCTTGCTTCAGTTTTGAGGGGACAGCCGTTGTACAAGACACTGGTAGGAAATCTGCTCTCAAAAGAAATCCCTTTGATGTACTGGTATCTTGCAGAAAATTTTATTCTGTGTGAAAACATTCCTTGCTGCAGGATAGCTGGTGTACATGAAACTGTGACGAAACCTGCTCTCAAAATAAATCACTTTGTTAAACTGATTTCTTGCAGAAAATTTGATTCCGTGACCAAAAGTTCCTTGCTGCAATTTTGGTGGGACAGCCGTGTACAAAGCACTGTTAGAAAATCTTCTTAAAAGAAATCCCTTTTGATATCTGGTGTAACGGAGGAGTGATCCGCTGGACCAACGCAAGCGATTATAGCTAATCCAACGCCAGGAACGGAGTCTAAGTAGCCCCCGGATCATTCACCAAGCCACGCCGCAAAGCGGGATGGACTTGCTGCGGCGTGAGGCTACCAGGTCGTTACCCCTGACGTGACTAGCTTCGATGGCGGCCGGGTAACAGCGTGGTACAGAAACGTAATCCCGGGAGGCGTAGTCGGGGACAGGCAGAAGGAACAGGGCAGGCAGCAGAGGTTCGTAGTCAGAGACAGGCAGACGGTCCAGCGGCAGGGCGGCAAACAGCAAGTCCGAAACGTAAGCAAGCGGACTTGTACACGGAAATCAAAGAACTAGAACTCCAATACTCTCTAAAAACACAACGGAAAACACACCAAACAGACTGGCAGGAAGACTGGGGGCAGGATACCTTAAATAGGACAAGCCCCGAACAATAACCAATTATCGGGACACTGGTCCTTTAAATTAGAGAAGCCGGCGCGCGCGCGCCTAGCGGCGCCACGCGCGCGAACGCCGGACAGCAGGCGCAGGCGTTCACAGGAGCGCGGCCAGGTTAAGAGTGGCGCCGAGGCAGCAGAGGGGTGGGTCGCGGCCGCCGCAGCCTCCGCCGCGCAGACCCCCTGCGGAGCGGGATGTGGTCGCAGGGGGCAGCGGAGCCCGCGAACCCCGGGACAGTAGCCCCCCCCCCCTTAGGTCTCCCCCACGTTTTTTAGAAACCTAGAGAGGAGGATCGAGACAGGATGGTCGACCGGTTCCCACGGACCGCCCTCCGGCCCCCGAACACCCCTTCCCAGTCAATGAAAAGACCACCGCTTCCCCCTCACTGTCGTTCGTGCCACAGACCGCCTTGACCTCAAAGATGTTATCAGAGTTGGCCCAACAGGAGAAGCAGACAGGTCCACGGAAGAAGCGATTCAGCACCACCGCTTGAGGATAGAGACATGGAAGAGTTCGGGATGCTCCGGGTAGGAGGCAGGCGGAGCTTGTAGGACACCGGTTTAGACGTTGCAGTACCTCAAAGGACCCACAGCCACGTTTTTAGGACCTAACTTGTAGCTAGCACCCTATAAGCGAATATATTTGCTGGATAAGCCAAACTATCGCCTGGCGCAAATTAGGGGCGGAGTCCTAGCCGGTATCTGTCAGCCTGGACTTTAGTGCGGCAAAGCCCGTAACAGGGCCTGTCGTGTGAACTGCCATAAACTTGATGTCCCCTACTTTGGCATCACGGGCCGGACATGAACACGTGCCCTACGAGAAGCAAGGGGAGAGTGGCGATGTGACCCAAACCACTACAAAAAAGGGGAGGCCCCTCGTGGATCCCGAAATCCTAAAGAGTTATACAGAAAACTCCGCCCAGGGAAGAAGAACAGACACCATTTTATCCTGACGGGCGGACACAAAATGCCTCAGTAGGTGCCCCACACCTGGTTGACCTCTCAACCTGCCCATTAGTCTGGGGTGTATGCGTGAAGAAGAAGTCAACCTGGACCTGCAATTGACCACTCAAAAGCCCGCCAAAATTTAGCAATAAATTGGACGTCCCCTATCAGAGACAATATGTTAAAGGGAGACGTGCAGATGACTGAAAACGTGACAGAAAAAAATGTTGGCCATTGGGGGCAAGGGTAACACAGGCAGTGGATAAAGTGGGCCATTTTGGAAAAACGGTCGGTAACAACCCAGATGACCGGGTACCCCGAGGAGGGCTGGAGGTCCGTAATGAGTCCATGGCTACATGGGGTCCAGGTTCTTTCTGGCACAGGAAGCGGCGAAAGAAGACCTGCGGGCTTGAGGCGAGACTTATTACGGGCACAGGAGGTGCAGCTAGAACAAAGTCCCACCTCATGGTCCCTCGAGCAAGGTAGGCCACCAGTAAATCGGGATACAAATTGAAGCGAGGACCTATGCACTCCTGTGCCCACCATATGAGAAGAGGGTCCCCACTATCAGGATTTCTAAGCGCAAGGCAGGTCGCACATACGTCTTCCCGGAGGTAGGTGCTGGAGGTCCACGGCAGCCCTGACGAGTCGCTCCGGGGGGACAATGTGCTGGGAGAGGCTCGAGACCCCACTGTATCCCGAGGAACGGAGATAGAGCAACAGCTCTGAGGTATTTTTCGCAGGCCGAAAATGTAGCCGAAGTCAAAACGAAGGCAAAGGAATAATGACCACCTAGCTTGCCGGCTTCCAGGCGCTGAGCCGGACTGAAGATATAGGAGGATTCTTGTGGTCTGTGAAAATGTCATAGGGTGGCGAAGCCCTCCCAGAAGGTGACGCCATTCGCAAGAGCCCAGCTTAATGCCATAAATTCACTATCACGCAAAGGAATAGTTCACTTCTGCAGGAGAAAACGTCTTGGAGAAAAAACCACAGTATGTAGCATTACCAGCTGAGAACTCGGCAGAGGACCGCACCTGCGACGACTGGATGAATCATCCACTTCCAGAATAAACGGACAGTTAGGTCTGACGAAGACATGACGGAGCCGAAGCAAATGCCCTTTGAGCCGGTTGAAGGCTTCTTGGGCCTCTGGGGGCCAGGATTTGCATTGGCATTCTTCCTAGTCAGGGCCACCAAGGGAGCCACCAGTGGTAGAGAAGTGGGGGGATGATTGCCAATAATAAATTCCCAAATCCCAGAAAACTTGAATGGCCGAAGCCCACCGGTTGGGGCACAGCAACACCGCGGAGAGCTTGAGGGATACATCCGGAAGACCCTCATCAGAGACGATGAACCTAAGAAGGGTAAGCTGGCTCGTTCAACAGAGGCACTTCTTCGGGCTTGGCAAAGAGTCTGATGATGCGGAGTCGCTGAGGAACTGGCGGACATGTGTGGCGATGAGTCCTCGAGATCATGGGAGAAGATGAGAAATCGTCCACGTAGACGATGACACAGACATAGAGTAGGTCCCAAAGATCCATTAACAAAGTTTCTGAAATACAGCCGGGGCGTTGCAGAGACCAATGGCATAACCAAATACTCGAAAGTCCGACCCGTGTAATTAAATGCCGTTTTCAATTCGTCACCTTCCTAATGCGGATTAAGGTTGTAGGCCCGCGTAATCCAGTGTAAAAATATCTTCGCCCCACGCAGGAGTCCAAAAAGTTCGGAAGATTAAGGCAAACGGGTAGACTGTTTTTTTAACACGGTATTTTATTCAGGCCCCTGATAGTCATCAGGCCGAGAGACCTCCTTTCTCTTTCTCCACGAAGAAGAAGCCGGCTCCAGAGCCCGGAAGACGAGGAACTTACAGGATGAATCCCTTTGCGAGGTTCTCCTTGATGTACTCAGACATCGCCCTTAGTCTCCGGACGGAGAGAGGGTAAACCCGGCCTCTGGGAGGAGTACAGCCAGGTTGCAGGTCTATGGACAATCATAAGGCCAGTGTGGGGGAGAGTCTCAGCCTGGCTCTCCGAACAAGACATTGGCAAAGTCCCAGTAAGGTGAAGTAGACCTGGAGGATGTTTGGCAACTTCCGGAGAACGAATTGAGGAGCGAGTTGGCGCTTAGACCAGGCAACGAGAGAGACACGCGGAATCCCCCCCCCCCCCGCCAACGCATGACTTCACTGTGCTCCAACCAAAGTCGGGTTTGGACCTGCAGCCAATGGAGTGCCCAGAAGGATTTTCCCGAGGAGGATCGAGGCAGGACTAGTAGTTGCAGACGTCGCCTTGTGAAAGAGCCCCAATTTGCAAGAAGAGGGGGCCGTACTGAGGCGGATAGCGTCCTTAAGGCATTCGCCACTGACCGAGAAGACGAAACATATAGGTTTCTGCAGACGGAGTCACCGGAGACGAAACCTGTCACAAGTTCGTGGCTTATGAAGTTTCCTGCCGATACCTGATCGATAAAGCGTGGCCTGAAAAGGTGCTGTCCGGAGAAGCAACCAATATGTACGGGCATAGTCAACGGAGAGGCCGTTCTGACACCCTAGGGTGGCCTTCTCCTACAGCCCTAGGTCGGAAGTTCCCGGGCGCACTCGACAGATCCCCAAGAAATGGCCAGAACCACCCGACAATAGAAGCAGAGCTGCTTCAGCACGACGCTGAGAACTTCCTCCTGGGACAGGTGGGCTCTCTCGACCTGCATAGGTTCCTCTTCAGAGGCCGTTGGAGGAGGAAGAGGTGAACCGCTGGAACGAGGGAGCCAAGCGAGGGAGACGGGCGTGGGACCGACGTTTCCCGTTGCAGGCGGAGCTCTTGTTGCCTTTCGCGCAGCGAATAACCACTCGGGTGGCCAAATGGATTAGGTCCCACCAAGGCATTGGTAAATCCCGAAGCGGCGACTCCGTCCTTGATTCGCCCCCGAGAGGCCTTGCAAAATGTCGCTCCACCAATGCTTCGTTGTTCGTCCAGCTCCGATCGAAGTGGCGAAACTGCACCGAATACTGACCGACTGTGGGTCGCCGCAGACGTAGCCGGAGCAGCGCTGTGGGGGGTGGGGGGGTGGGGGGGGGGGCCGCCGAAGAAGTACGGCCAAGGTACCTCGAAGACGTGCCAAGCATCTCCAGACAAGAGCTGATTATGAAGGCCACCTGGCTCGCTCTGTAGGAAATTGGTGCCCCATCATTTCGAGGTGGATGGAGCACTGGCGGAATGAACCCTCGGCCACTCTCTTGGGGTCTCCATCGTAGCGTGAGGGGAGTGGCAGATGCAGAGACGGTCCGAAGCCGAAGCAGGTATAGCACATGGATGCCGAGCAACGGATGCAGGTGCAGAGGCGGTAGCGATGGAGGCAACGAGTCGCCAGTTCTGGCATCATGCCGCAAGCTGATCGATGCGTTGACTCAGCTGGCGACAGCTGTAGTGGATGTCCCGGAAAGATTCAGCCGAGGTACCCTCGGAATCCATGGCCAGACTGCACTGTAACGGAGGAGTGGATCCGCTGGACCAACCAAGCGATAATGCTAAGCCACCCAGGGAACGAGTCCTAAGTAGCACCGGTTTTCACCAGAGCCCCCGCAAAGACGGGAATGGACTTGCTGCGGCGTGAGCTAGCCAGTTCCGTTACCCCAGACGTGACTTGCTTGCTTGCGATGGCGGCCGGGTACAGCTGGTACAGAAACGTAATCCGTGAGGCGTAGTCGGGGACATGCAAAGTCAGGGCAGCACCAGAGGATCGGAAGTCAGAGACGGGCAGACGTGTCCGCGCCAGGGCGGCAAACAGGCAAGTCAGGAAACGTAAGCAAGCGGACTGGTACAAACGGAAATCAAAGAGACTGAACCCAATACTCTCTAAACACACGGAAAACTCACACATGACCAACAGACTGTCCAGAAGTACTGGGGGCGGATAACGCTTAAATAGGACCAGCGCCCGACAATAACCAATTATCGGACCCTGGCCCTTTAAATGTTAAGAAGCACCGGGCGCGCAGCGCGCCTAAGCGGCGGCCTACGCGCGCGACGGCCGGACACGGCAGGCGCGCGTTCACTGGAGCGCGCCAGGTAAGAGAGGCGGCGCCGAGGCAGCAGTGGGGTGGTCGCGGCCGCCGCAGCCGCCGCGCAGAAACCCCTGCGAGCGGGAATTGTCGCGGGGGCAGCGGAGGCCCGTGACCCCCGTGACAACTGTTTCTAAGCGATATAAGATTCCGGCCCAACCAAGTTCCTTCTGCGTTTTGGTGTGGGACAGCTTTGTGCACAAACACTGTTAGGAAATCTGCTCTCAAAAGAAATTGCTTGATATACTAGTTTCTTGCAGAAAATTTGATTCGGTGTCCAAATGTTCCTTGCTACAGTTTTGGGGGGACAGCTTGTGTACAAGACTCTCTTAGGAAATCAGCTCTCAAAAGAAATTGCTTTGATATACTGTTTTTTTTTGCAAAAATTTTATTCTTTTCCCAAAATTCCCCTTGCTACGTTTTTTTGGGGGACAGCTTGTGCTAAAAGGAAACTGTTGGGAAATCAGCTCTAAAAAGAAATTGCTTTGATATACTGTTTTTTTGTAGAAAATGTGATTCTGTGCCCAAAAGTTCCTTGCTGTAGCTTTAGGGGGACAGCCAGTGTACAAGACACCTTTCCCTTCCATAGGCCCCCAAATTTCCCCAGATTTTCCCATAAAAAAAAATTTCTTTTCTACCCTATTTGCCAGTTGCAAAGTATGGGCCATTTAAGAAAAAAACTGTTAAATTTTGGTGTCACTTTTCCCTTCCATAACACCCCATTTAACAGATATTCCATAGAAAAAAAACTTTTTAAAAATCCTATTTGGCCCCGTTGGAGATTATAGAGAATTAAAGGGGTTTTCTCACTATGAAAAATCAAAAGTTGAAAAAGGGGGGGCCAAAAAACTAAGGATGTAAGTCCTTTGGGTTTCTATTGGCAAATGCCAAAGGGTTTTTGAGAATGGGCCCGGGTTTTCATGTGCTTACAAAAGGTGTTTGTTTACTGTCAGGGAAGCATTCGGGCCTGCCCCCGGGCGTCCCCATGCAAAAGAAAGGGAGTTAATAGGAGGGGGAGGGGTTTGTGTATTGGCAGGGGAAAGGGGGAGAAGCAGTTTAGAGGACAAGCGGGGGGGTTTTGTGTATTGTATCCTCTTCACTGCTTTTCCTTTCCCTGCCCCCAATACACACATCCCTGCCCCTCCCCTTCACCCGCCTTTCCTTTTCATGGCCACCCGGGGAAAGGGCAGAATTCTTCCCAAACCCGTAAACAAACACCGTTTTCAAACCCCAAAGTAAACCAAACCGGGTTTTCCCAAAACCCTAGCACTTTGCCTAAGTAAAACCCGGACGTAAATCCTTTTTTTTTGGTTTCCCCCATTCTTTTGTTTAGACAACCCCCTTTTAAACCCCCTTTAAAAACCCAGCCCGTTTTTTTGGGCCCTTCCCGGGCCCAACCCTATTTTTGAAATCTGACATTTTTCCATTTATGTGAGAAAAAATTTTTTGACACTTTACCTACCCAAATTGATTCAAGTTTTTTTTTCCTTCGTAACCCCTTGTCCCCTTTAATTTATAAAAAATTTTTTATCCTTTCAATCCTTGTTTTTTTGTGAAAAAAAATAAAAATTTCATAAAAAATTTGGGAAAAATTTAAAGCGATTTTGAAATTGAAAAATTTTTTCGGCGTGCAAGACAGATAATTATTCCCCCACAAAATTTTTTTATAACTACCCAACTACCAAAAGTCCACAAATGGGTTGGGCCCAATCTTTTTTTAAAATTTTTTTTTTTTTTTTTTTACGACTTAGAGGGCTTAAAAATTTTTAGTAAAATTTTCTCACAATTTTCAAAAAAATTTGAAATTTAAAAATTTTTTTGGGGACCAACTCCCAGTTCTGACGGGGGCTTTGGGGGGCCCGGGCATGTTAGAAACCCCCAAAGGAGGGGCCATCTGAGAAACTAAAAACCCCCTTTAACGTATTTAAAACCACAAATTAGGAATTTTTGATAACCCTTTAGATTTTTTCACAGAAATTAAAGAAAAAGTGGGGGTTAAATTTCAAAATTTCACTTTTTTTTGCAGATTTTCAATATTTTTTCCATTATTCACGGGAATAGGGAAAAAATGTGATTTAGGTAAATTGAACTTAAATAAATTTCCCCCGGGTTTCGCCTTTTTTAAAGAGATATCCCATTTTGGGGCCCCTAGTGCAGTATTTGGCTCAACCTAAGCCCCAAAATGGGAAAGGAAACCCCCACCTACCGACCCTGAGGCCCCTCTTTTTAAATACGATTTTATTTTAGGCCCCCTTTTTCCCAGGTTTGGGGGACACCCCTAAGGGGGTTTAAACTAATAAACCCCCCCCTAAATAGACCACAAAATTTGGGAAAACTAAAACCCCTTAATGAAAAATTTTCCAGGGGGTTGGCATTGGGTATTAAAGGACCCCAACAGGTGATTCACAAAAAATTTTTTAGAATTTAAACTTTTGAAAAGAAAAAAAATTTTTTTTTTTTTTCCCAAAACTTGCCAAAATTTTTAAGGGGGCAAAGGGGGTTTTCACAAATACAAGGGGGGAATTCCTGAAAAAAAGAACCGAAAAACTTTTTTAAGGGGGAATTTTCCAATTTGGCAAAAACCCTACAAAGGGGTTAAAACTGCTGTGGGGCCCGGAATGGGGGCGTAAAAAGGGGGGGAGGGGCTTTTTGGCTTTTGGAACCAGATTTTTTGGGGGCCTTTCCCGCTTTTGAAAAACCCCCCAAAATTTAAAGCAGAACAAACGAAACATTCCAAAAATCACCCCTTTTTGGGATTCAACACCCATCAGGGATCTCATCTGGGGGTTTTTCCCTGTTTTTTAAAGGCAAACAGGTTTTCCCATATTTTTTTTTTTAGCATTGACAAGGGAAAATGGGGGGAAAAACGCAGTCATCATTTTTTTTTTGATTTCCCAAATTTTAAAAAAAGCTTTTCGCCGTGCAGTGTAAATGATGTAAAATTTTTTACTATGGGGGTCGGTAAAACTTAAATGATATAGTTTTTAAATATAGTTTTTTCTGTTTTTTACTTTTACACAAGAAATATGTCTATAAAAAATTGCTTTTTTTATTTTGCCCCAAATTTCTGAAAAGCCAAAACTTTTTTTATTTTCTTGTCGGGACTGTGTAGGGGCTTTTTTTTTGCGGGATGAGTTGAAGTTTTTTTTTGGGACCATTATGTGGGGCATATGAAGCTATTTCCCCTTTTATTAAGTTTTTCTGAGATATTTTGAACAAAATACAGCAATTTTTGTAGAGTTTTTTTTTTTTTATTTTTTTTAGCGGTTTACTTAAAGGGAAAATAAAGACAAGGAAACTTTACTCAGCCGGTCAATACAAATTTCCCCGATACCCAAAAATTTTTATTTTTTTTTATGTTTTAAAAAGCTTTTTTTACAATAAAAACACTTTTATTCAAGAAGGAAAAAACTTTTTTTCATCACCATAGTTTTTAGAGCCAAAAACTTTTAAATTTTTTTTTTGCTTGGAGCTGTTTAGGGACTTGTTTTTTGCGAGTGGGTTTTGGGGTTTTTTATTAGTATCATTTTTTTTGGGGGCAAGGGTTTTTGATTGCTTTTAAAACCCTTTTTTTGGAGGCCAGGGGGAAGAAAAAAACGCAATCCTAGTAAATGTTTTTTTTTTTTTATTTTTAACAGGGCTCACCGTGCAGTATCCCCTAAAATTTTGCTTTACCCCTTTTGGGGCGCTACGATTTGGGGATACCCTATTTTTAAAGTTTTTTTTTTTGTTGAAGCACTTTTAAAAAAAAAAAAAAGTTTTTTTTTGTGTGTAAAACAATATTTATGCATCGCTATCTTCTGAGAGCTTTTACATTTTTTTTTTTTTCCAACAGAGCTTTAAAAAGGACTTTTTTTTTTTCGGGGTGGGAAATGACATTTTTTAAATTGGTACAACTTTGGGGTTTATAGGATTTTTGATCGCTTTTTTTTTCCATTTTTTTTGTCTTTGGGAAAGAACCCAAAAAATCTTAATTCTTTTTTGGGTTTTTTTTCGTTTTTTTTTTTAACGGGGTTCACCTAACCGGGTTTTTTTTAAAAGCCGAAATTTTTAGGGCAGGTCATTACGCATGCGGGGATACCAAATATGGGACTTTTTTTATTTTTGATCTTTTTTGGGGGGATTGGGGTTTGGAAAAAGGGGGAAAAGGGGGTGTACGTATTTTTTTTTTTAATTTTTTGTGTTTGTGTTTTTTTTGTTTTTTTACTTTTTTTTTTCTTTTTTCAAATTTTTCCCCCATTTTTTTTTTTACTTTTTTTCCCCCTAGGGGATTTGAATGAGAGAAACTTTAATCTCTCATTCAATAGGGAAACCCTTTCATACCCTTTTTGCTATGCGGGGTTTCCCAACAACTGTCAGTCACGATGCCGGGTCATGCCCACAGGGCCCCGGGGGGGGGCCCGGGGGGGCCGTGAAGTTCCCAAAACAACCCGGAAGGCTTTCTCTGCCTTCCGTGGTTCTTAAGGAGACAAGACGCGGGGAGCGATTCCCTCCTCGTCTTTCTTAGTTATTGCGCCGGGGATTGGGGTCGCGATAATTAGGGGTTATCCCCCCCCCCCCCCCCCCGGAGCGATCCGGGGTGGGGGCCGAGGGTGCGGGATGTCAGCTTTAATATACAGCTGACATCCCGCCCCATCGCGCGAACTCTGCTTTAGATTCGCGCGATCCTCGGGACGTACCATACGCCAGGGCGTTAACCCCCAAACCCCTGGAGTATGGAACCCCAAGGCGTTAAGGGGTTTAAGAACACTTATGTTTTGCATTCTGGATACAGTTCCCAAATAAGAGACTATGAAAAATCTTGCCCTTTTTTTAATATTTATCTTTTGAACATGGAGCGAAAGAGGTGGTAAGCGGCAAGGAGAGGCGTAGGAGTGGGGCTAGGGGACAAAAAAGGCGCTTTTTTCAGTGCTCTAGAAAACATACAACGAGCACATCGTCATTGCGGACCTCAGGCTGTCCGCTTGGTCAGTTCCCCGCGAATCCAGCCCGAAGAGTGTCGCAAATTTCTGTTCTTCATGGTTAACAAACCTGCTTTGAGGGGTTTTTTCCCCCTCGCCTCTCTCCGCCCAAAAAATTCGCTCATAATAAAACGTCATCAACCCAAACCCTGAACAAACACAGCCCAAATGTCAACAATGACAGACCGCCCCATTAATCGAAGAAAGCTCTTTATGAACATGCGGTTGGGGTTAAGGCTTTTTTAAAAGATCAAAAGGCAAAGAGGGTGATTTTGTCTGCTGACCCCAATCGCTGTGTGCTCAGAGGGAAAAGAAAAGGGAAATGGATTCGGCAGAAAACCCGAACGGTCAGCAATGCCCCACAGGCCCCTGGGTTCTACCTGCAGCTTGAATTTAGGGCTATCAGGGGAAAGGAAAAACACCTGGGTGAGATGATGAAGATGATGACTTGTGGATCCAACGGGTTTTTTCCCAGCAGCGTTTTGCAAGCGCCTACAGTGGGGAGGAGGGGGAATGATGGGGTAGTGTCAGTGTGGGCCCCGGCCCTTAGAAAGGGAGAGGGCGGTCGCACAAGTCCGGCGACATTAAACCGCCAGCCATGGTCAGTGGTGCCGACTTCAAACAAACTGATACATGCGGACTGGTCTGCTAAAATGAAATATTTTAAAAATTATGAAAAGTTTTAAATTGGGAAATTCTATTTAAAAAAAGATCGGGTTTTTTGGGCCCAAAACATCATTTTTTTATTAAAATTTTTAAAAATAATTTTTAAAATAGGAAGTCGGTTTTTTTAAGGGTGTTTTTTAAATTGGGAACAAAAAATGTTAATAACAAGCATGAAAAAAAATTTTTTTGGATTCCCAGCTTTTTTCTTTTGCTATTTTTTTCCCATTTGGCTGGCACCCTTTTTTAACCGGAGGGGCGGGGAAACTTTTTTTTTATAATTAGTGGTGGCAGCGGAACACTGCTACAAAGGTTTTTTTCACGTTAAAAGGGGAAACCTGGGACCTTGAAGCAGGGGGCCTTTTTTCGATAAACCCTCAGATTTGCCGCCCCCGACATCATACCCGGGTTTTGGGGGCGTAAACTGCCCGGGAGAGGAAAAAAATCTAAAGATTTAAAACCACCATGAACATAAACAGGAACATGCATGAAATTTGAGTGGAGGATTATTTGGGAAAAAAAAAGGCCACCACCCCTGGGGTTCCAACCACGGGAACACCGAACTTCCTCCCCCCGCCATTTCCCAAGACCAAGGGGTTTCCTCTGGCCGCACATGAGCAAGCAACCATCCCCAGCCCCAAGACACGTCGGACGATTTTTCCCCCCCCGCCACCACCAGAACGCAACCCCCCCTTTTCCCCTTTTAAACCATTTTTGACTTGAAAGCCAAAACAGGGGCCCCACCCGGGGGCAGCCAGCCTTTTTCCCTCCCAGTGGGGGAGCAAAGAAACACTTTTCCCCCAACCCAAACCCAAAAACCCAAAAAAGCCTGAATGGGGCCCATTTCAGGCTTTTGGGCCTTGTAAATTTGTTTTTTCTGCCTGGGGGACACAGATGGGTTCCGCCACATCATGGCCCGGTTTTCCCCCCCCAATATCAGGTGCGAGAGGCAATTCTTTCCCAGAAAACTGTCCCGCTCTCGCCCGTTTACCTGGCAGAAAAGATCCCCCAGCGTGTTGGCTGCATCTGTTTTTACCAAAATCCATCCACACAAAAAACACACCCGGGCTATAAAACACGCAAAAGGGGGTTACATCCACTGACTGCTCACGGGGGGTTTTGGGGGGGTGACAGTGCCTCGGTTTAAGATGGTGGGGGCCCCGGCCTTTACGGGGAAAAATTTTTCCCCACTGCTGGGATGGTGCAAGGTCCAGAACCACAAACCTCCCCCCCTGGGATGTTTTGACGAATTTTTTTTTTGACAAAGTTAAATCGGGACGGTTTTTATGGTAATCCCAATTTTTTCCCAAACACGGAAAAAATTTTGGTTTAAAAATCTGCCATAATCTATTTAAAAATCGCGCCATTTTTTCCGGGGCTTTTCCCGACCCTTTTGGGGCCAGCCAATCACTTTAAAAAATAGAGCAGGGTGAGAAGTGTGTGCGAACCCTCATGCTGGGATGGTATGGTTTTCGATTTGGGTGGAAAAATCCCCATGACATCTTTTTTAAATAGAACCAAACCCTTCCCGTTTTTGCCTCAGCTCTCTCACGTTTCATACCCATTTTTGGGCGTGGGGCTCTGCGTCTCCAAACTACTCACAAATCATTTCTATTTT